>VYZU01062454.1:94246-115423 GCA_013401355.1 Ceyx cyanopectus | reverse complement strand
AAAACAGGGAAGTTTTTCCTTCCAAATTTTTTAGAACCCCCCCCCCTGCCCCTTTGAAAAACCTTCTTTGTCCCCCCCTTTCCAAGTCCTGAAACTTTTTTAAAAAAAAAAAAAAAAATGGCTTCGGAGCTCCTTCTATTCTTGATATTGATTCTCTCTCTCTCTTTCTCCCTCTCTCTTTCTCTCTCCCCCCCCCCCCCCCCACCCCTCCTCCTTTCTCCTGTCTCTGTCTCTTCTGAGTGGTCTATTGATAAGTCCCTAGAGGCACTGGGTCAGCCTGCCCGTAGGAAACCAGACACAATGCACAAATCTCCGAGTGCCATTCTGCCATCAGCAAGCAGACCACGTTTAGGAGAGAGGAAAAAAAAAACACACACACACAGTAGAGCAAAAGACAGAGAGAGAGAGAGAGAGAGAGAGAGAGAGAGAGAGAGAGAGAGAGAGAGAGAGAGAGAGAGAGAGAGAGAGAGAGAGAGAGAGAGAGGGAGAGTGTGAGAAAAAGACTGATTGGAACAGGAGGGAGGGAGGGAGGGAGTGAGAGAGCGAGGGAGAGAGAGCGACACTGCCAGTCAGGTTAATCATCCCTACTTTAATTAGCTGTTCGGCTTAGACATAAAACAATTGCATTTGAATGATCTGTCAGTGGGCTCGGCTGAACCAAAGGGGAAATGCGAATATTACAAAAAAGACTGTTGGTGTATTCAGATAAGCTCGCCGGGAAAATCCTCAAAGGATAACTATTAAAACTTACCGCCAAACAAAAAGTACAGATTCAAATAGCATTATACAGAAGCCCTCTCCAAAAAGCTGGGAGATCCCTTCCCTCTCTTTTTTCTTTTTTTTTTTTTTTTTTACACACCACCACAGCTCTCACCGAAATAAACACCCGTACCTTCCCTTCAACATGCTACCTGTCCTGCCGGGTGGGGAAGGCAGTGCAGGTTTGCCTGCTCCTTGGGTTCTGTTAAAGAAGGACCATGCTGCCCTTCAGCTGAATTTTCCTGACGGATCACTAGAATGTTATGATTCTGGAACTACACAAGCTCTGAGAGCACATCCTTGCCATGCGTGTCTGCACAAACACAGACAAATCGAGTACCTGCCAGAGACAGATGGAGATGCTGTAACAAGGCAATGCCTGCTATCGGGATAGGGAAGTCCCGGACACTGGAGAGGGGCAGAAGTTATACCCCAAAATAGGTGGCAAAGCAATCTATTGCTTCTACCCTGGGTAGTTCAACTGGATGAATCCTGGTGACAAGCAGAGCAGAGGCAGCGCTGTGTGGCAGGCAAGGCAGAGATTTATGACACTTTTATAAAGTCTGCTTCTGAAAAGCTGTGCGGCAGGAGGCCTCTCCCCTCCCTCCACCACCCTCACTCCCCTCCCTTCACTGGAGAGGGAAGGGACCAGGTAACATGCTGCTGGGAGAGGGAGCTGCCAGCATCTTTAACTCCAGACATCATCGCCCCTGCCCCACCAGAACTTTTCCTTTTGTCAGATGCCTGGGACCTACTTTAGGTTTCAGAACACACTCCTGAGCCAATGGCAACAAGGAGGGGTGTGTGAAATTACTGTGTGAGGCAGGTATATTCTGTGTTTTATATACATTAGCTGTCCTGCATATAGGGCTGCAGCTACAGCAGTAAATATGGAATTCCTGATCAGCTCTGTGAACATCTGCTGTATATACATTTGTAAATGGGCATGGCTAACCTGCAAGCATCACTCCAAAGCATGAGAAGAAAGTGGAGAAGGAATTCACAAGGCAGCTGACTGCTGGCCTAAGTGAGGGAGCTCTGGGATCCCCCCCTCACTTTGCACTTGGTGTACAAAAGGAAAGAAGAAACAGAGTCAGACAGAAGCTCTAGCAACTTCTCTGTATTAATTCCATCATCTTTTCTACATACATCTCCAGGCAAAGCTAGCATCAGGTTCTATGTCTTTCACCACCAATGGAGAGCTGACAGGAGGTATCAATATTGTTCACTCTTTCAATCACCCTGTGCTATGGGAAATGGTTGGTTGACTCAGAACAGATTACAGGAAGAACAGACCAGGGTCAGTAGTAGAGGGATGCGCTGCAAAAGCAAACGGGACATTGGATTTAATGAGGTCTGTTAAAGGTGAGTCGTTCCCTCAGCCTCCCCAAAATACAAACTGCTCCCGTTTGAAACATTCTGGGATTGTGGGGGGTAAGGTGCTACCAAAGCACTGAGAAGGAGATTGCAAAGAAATACAGTACCATCAAAGGCCACAGCACCTTTTCAGGTGAGGAGATTTCATAGAGCACAATGACACAGACAAGTACTTTTCTCTTCCCTGGGTCAGTACCAAACTGTTATACAAGGAGGGTGCAAAACAGCTCTGGGATGTGTTTCTAATGAAATATGCAGAGGACCTGACCACTTGATGTTGGGGTTCAGTGGAAGAATCAGTGTGCAGTCACGTAATTACAGGCTATGGTAATGCTATGAGGGGCTCTCAGTAAGGCTGCACAGATGACAACTGTGACATCTTCTAAATTTTAAGTGCTTGACTTAGCAATATTAACATTACTGTAATGCATTTTCAATAAAATTTCTTGGGGTTTTCTTTTAAAGCCAAGTTAAAATCAAATGCTGTTCCATGTTGCTGCTGATGCTGAGGCAAGTAAGCACCTGTGGAGCTGTAATATGGAACTTCACTTCAGCCAGCAGCATCATGAGCAGCACAAGCAAAAGGGTGCTTATGAGGCAATTAACCACTGTAAGAGTGGGATGATCATTCAGGGGCTTGGCAGTGTCTTCCCAACAACAGAAACACTGAGAATCAGGAGCCCTAGGCTGACTTTGAAGAGGTAGAGCAAAGTGCATTGCCATGGGAAGAAACCTTTTGGTCCCTGGATAGACAAACCTACATCTCTTCTGCTGCTGTTGGCTTTGCTTCTATCCCCTCTCCATGGATTGCTGTTCCTCCTGGTTTCTAGCTTGCACTCTCTCATGCTGTTTATCCCTCCCTTCTACTCATTGTCACAGTCCGTTCCTCATCCCATTGCCCTAAAATGAGCATCCCTCAAACGCCTCTTCACCTCTTCTCTACCCCAGGCATGGATGGACCCTGAGTCCAGAGGAAAGCAAGCTGCTTAGCGTGGCAAATTAGGCCACGTGGCATTCCAGGCTGCCTTAACTAGACCACTTCTTGCAAGACTGTTTAAAACTAACTCGGGTATCATAATTTGCAATCCACAGTGTAGACATATCAAAATGTCCTTGTTCTCATTTCCAGTGCTTGCTGCCATAGCAACCCCTGGTCAAAAGGAAATTTCCATTGATATCAGAAGGAGCAGCATTTCACCCAGGTGAGTTTTTACTATGTGGCATGTATTTTATTAGCATGTGTTCCAGATATGGTGATCCCCAAATCTTCTACAGTGCTTAATGTAGAAAGTACTACTTAAAGTCCTGCTCTCAGTAGGTCCTCTTCTACTAGAAGCTGCACAAGTTAAAGACCTGATTTCTACCTGATTTATCAACCAATAGCAGACCTGGAGTCTAAATGCAAAAGGCCAAGAGCAGCTCTAAAAAATGTACATCATCTTCCCTTTCTGAGATTTTATAACAGATTTTAATTTAGATACAGGAGATGATGATCTCTGCCTCTGCATCACACCCTCTTGCCTGCTTTTTCCTTCATATAAATCATTGTGTGCATCAGGGAAGCTTAGCCAAAGAAGCGAGAATTCAAAGTTCAGTCTGATAGTTGAATAAAGTTTGCTGCTTGCTATGGAAAGGGCAATCAGTGCTTCAGTGCTTTTGAGTTCATGTATAGGATACCCCCTCCACAGGAAGAAAATGTGGCCACAGAGTTGGAACAGATCTTTATGAGAACTCTACCTGGATTGGGCACTGGCAAAGAGAAGGTCTTAAGAAAGGAAAAGCCACTAGAAGTGCTCCTCCCTTTCTGACTTCTACATGCATTATATAACTCCAGCCAAAAGCAGGACACAAAACAACAGCAGACTGGGAAGGACCTGGAAATGGCAGTTACTTGCTCCTTGAACATATATATTCTGCAGCACCACTTGTAACACTCAGTAGGGCTGACATGAGCTGACATTAATGGAAAATCAACAGATCTGGGAGGCGCAGAGTGGAATTTGCTTCCTTTGCAAATGAAGGAGCTCTGTCTACCTGAAAAAATGGCATTTAACTATGTAACCTCAGGATAGGTTGTATAAATATATTCCTCTAAATTTATTGGCTTGTCTTCATAACATCTGTGAGTCCGTGCTTTTTTTTTTTTTCAGAGATGTAAACCAGCACAGCACACTCCCCCCCCCCCCCCAAAAAAAAACCCAACAAAACCAAAACAAAGAAAACCAAACCAAACCAAAACCCAAAGCAATAAATTACTTTATCAAATGTCCAGAACTGCAACTGTCCAGGCCTAGCTCCTAAATCACCTCTTACTAACATTGTGCATTACCCAAGGCAGTTCCTTTCAGAGACTTGTGGACAACAGGGACACCTAAATGGAAACATCAGAGGAGTTCCATATTTTTTCTTAGAAAATCCAAATATAATGGCCTATTTTGTGAAAGAGCCATATTTTAAAAATAAAAATAAAATATTGCAAACTGGGTTGTGAGAGACATTTTGGGGTTATTTTGCACATTACCACCAGTAATAAGATGCTGAAAAGTGAGCCATGCCCTCATGGGCACCAGTGCACTCCCCTTGCCTTCACTGGAAAAGTAACAGTGCAATCTGAGAGAACTCTAACTGGTTGAGAAGACAGAAGAAGAGAAAGACTCCTGCCTTTCTTCCTCTTCAGCTGCACTGGGCTGGAAAGTTACATTTCCAAAGTGCATTTTCACAATGAATTCAGGAAATCTGATTGCTGGTTGAAAAGCAGATAAACTAAGAGGTGAGTTTTGCAGGTGATGTTTTCCATACACTTATATGGATGCATATTGTGAAGTCCACAGAAGACTTAAATCCTGAAAACATTAACTCTCTACCTTGGTCTCTACCTTCTATCATGATCCACACTGTTGTTACCAGACTGCATCTCTGCTCCAAAATTAAAATGACTTAAACAGCACCATGCGTTCTATTCAGCCGATTCTACTCTGTTCTGCTCTATTTTATTCCATGATTTTTGAAAGAAGCATAAGTATCTCAGGGTGTCAGGAGGCTTAATTTTCTCTCATACTTCCATGGGAAGACAATTATCATTTTGATTTGAAGAACTTTAAAGCGGACGTCTGCCCCACTTCTGTTCTGCATGCTGACATGAAACATGCTATATATCCCTCTTGCCAACTTTTCTTCTGTCACACATTCACAAATATTATTTCCTGCATTTGGAGGTGACAAGTATTGTGCCTCTGCTTCCAGTCTTTCTTATCTAAAGATGTCTTGTTTCTCTAGGCTTCACCACAGGCTCTATACTGAGTAAAAATTGTAATGATTTTACTATTTCTCATTCAGGACAAAACCTTTGTAGGAGCAACAGTATTGCTAGCAGTCTGGGGAGTTGTACAGCTTTAGCATGCCAAAACCCTGACATTCCCACCAAAATCACCATGCTGAGGGCTTCCAGCTTCTCTCTCCAAGTATTAGTTTTGTCCCAGGGACAGCTGCAAGGGTCCCTGCTCCGCACATACCACTTTCTCTCTTAGAGTTGGATATAAATAGAGGGGGAAGCTAAAGAGCCAGAGGAGGGTGTAGAGTTCTGTCTCTTTTCTGCAGCAGATATGATTGTCCATCATGTCCTTAGGCTGTGTGAAGCCATGAGGAAGGAAGACACAGGTAGGGTTGTTCTCCACCTCCACTCTCTCCACAGACACAGCTGCAGCTTGCAAGGTGGCTGGAACAAGACCGGCTCAGGAAATGAAGAGTAGTGCATCACTCATTTTTCCTGCCTGTTTGCTCCTAATTATCTTGGAATATGTTTCACTGGTATTTTTATCATACAGGAAAGACAGAAGATCCTTCTGGTTTCAGCCCATAATGACTACTTTTATAATGGCTTGCTATTCATTCTTGGGCAAGTCTCAGTCTCTTCCTCCCTTAAGTTCGCTGCCTCTCATTCTGGGTTTGTTGGGTTTTTGGGGGGTACAGAGTGTCAATTCTCTGATAATGTGTTCTGATAAAAGGAAAAGGCAGCAGAGGGTGACTCTTTCTTTTGATGAGATTGCAGCCACAATGAAAGAATTAACAACAATCTCAATAATTTTGTTTTGGCCAATACACCCCCTCTCACAGACCTGAGCTGTGCAACTCCTGTGTAGCCCCTAGTACAAATCAACAGAGCCTCTTTTATATTTGTCTTCCAATATTTCTCTCCAACCTTAGAGAAAAATAAAATTGCTACAGGGCAATGAACTCTCATTTTACCATTGACATTTCTGCAATCCATCTCCCTGAGTTGGGAGACCCTTTCACAGACTCGGAACCTCACCAGCATAAGGAAGAATTAGTATAATTAAGAATTAGACACAGGGCCTCTAAAATGGGAATCATAACAATGACTAACGTCACAAGAGTGTTTTCAGAATTAATTCATGTAAGTAAAGCACTTAAAAGATAAAAATGTAGGAACTGCCACATCAGATTAGACCACTGCTCCATCTAGTTGGACACCTTGTGTGCAACAGAGAGCAGCAATAAACGCAGGGTAGCAGAACTGAGGTCCCTGCTCTGTGCAGGAACAGGGTTCAGTCTAAGCACAGGCAGTGCAAGTCCTTGCTTATAGCATATATTTTATGACTTAGGGGACATACTTAAGTCGCTACAACCCGCTGCCACTAAACAAAGTCATCTTGCAAATAAAGGAAAGAACCAGGCAGAGCAAGTGCATCCATTCCTGTGCTGGACAGCTTCTGATCAAGGGATTCTGCTTATCATTGAGAGAACCTACAATTATTCTAAAAATCTCAAGATTTGGAAATGCAGTTATTGAGAATGTGCAGCAGGATGTAACTAATGAAATGGTGACATAGAAGGGCATACATGCACACAGAAACAAGCTGGTTTAAAAAGAAGCCTGATATTTCACTATCTCTGCTTTGAGCAGGGATAAGAGTTGGTCCCAGATGACATATGGAGGTTCTTTCTGATTTTTATTGTTCCAAGATTCTGTGATTCAACAATTTTCCATTGCAGAGTTCTGTCACTGAACATGAAACAACTTGTGGTAAATTAATGTTTTCATTGAAGTATTAATAATGAAGTTTCTTGGGCTACGACAGAAACTCTAGTTCAAAGGTGGAGAAAGAGAATGACTCAAGAATCTGGTGATTAAGGGTATGATGAGGAAGACCTGGAAGGGAAGAGACTCCCAGAGTTCTTGAACCACTGGAGTACTCCAGGCTCTGGAGCCATTAGCTGTGTTGAGGTGGGTCTTCAGAAAACTCATTACTTTAAGAAAAGTTTCATAAAGTTTCTCCAGCATTTCAGATGTTTTCACCATGGGGCACTGATGCTTCCTGGCCAGCTCACCTGTATCACTCTGCATTCTGCAAGAACCTGCACACCTTACATGACTGCTGCTAACATTAGTTGAGACAAATGTATGACAAACTTCCTGCAAAATTTCATTATCTCTGACATCTTGATTTTAATTCTTACCAATTTTCTGGTTTGCCTTACCTGCAAAGTAAATGGATGGGTTTGGATGTGTTTGTCTTCATTTAAAAGTGAGGTTTTAAATTCAATGTTAAATAGAAATAATCCATACAATGCAAAGCCCCACTGAAAGATAAAGCCACAAGATATTTTTGACTATGATTCTATCCTATTCTATATTTTACTTCAGGACAGAGTAATGAACAAATTAGAAAATAATCTGTGAAACAGAAAAAAACCTCTCATAACTGACCAAACCATAAATGAATCTTGCATTACTGGGACTGGATAAAGTATCATCAGTGCTGGGTTATTACATAAGAATATGTTAATAATGTAGCAGGAGTCTAGTCTTTTAAGATGTGAAAGAGCGTTATCTAACCTCCCTGCAAAGTTCAGAAAGAGGAGCCATATGTCCAAATAATCATTTTCTTGCTGGTGTTTAACATGTCAGTTTTTCGAGGGGCCTATTTCAAGTTTAAAAAAAAAAAAAAAAAAGTGTGAAATGCATTTCAATTTTTTTTTGGCAAAAGCAGCTCATTTTCAAGCTTGCAAGGAAACAAGAAAAACAAAATCAAATGTCAAGTAGATTTGCTCTTTGTTGTAATTAATACGCAAGCATTCTCTTTGAGATGGTCCTGAGCCTGAAAACAAGTAGTGTCAGTTGTGATGCTATTAAAAATGAGTAGTTCTCTGGGAATCAGAGGGCCAAGTGTTAAACCAGTGAAAATCCCCACTCAAATGAATGGCCCTAGGCCAGTTTACCTCAGCGGCCGTAGAAGGAAGGAGGGGAGCCTGCTAAGCGAGGACGTGCCCCCTGTTCGCAGCGTTGGGCCCTACAAGGAGGGAGACGGCACAGAACCGTAGGGCAGACTTGGCAGAGTGGGAGGCGGGAAACGATGAACTGCAAAGGAGGAAATTGCAAACGGCTGTGCTGCAGACTACATGCACACTCCTGGTCAAGGAGGTTACACGAGATTTCTCTTTGAGTCAGAGCAATGTAGTGGATAAAAAGGCCCTGTCTAGCCAGGGGGATTTCCTCAGGCCATTGCCGACCGGCTCAACATGCTGTTAAGAGGCTCGTTTTCATGAAAGTTTTCGCTGCATTTCTAACACGGGTTCCGGGCCCTTTAGAGCTTTCAGTGCCACATCACAGTGCTACGAGCCCGGCGCTGAATGCTTGGCACAGGAGCAGCATCTTCCCTTTCTTCTCTCGGTTTCCTCAAGTCAGCAGGTGGGGCTCTAGGGCTCCATCTCGTTTTGATTTGGTGGGGGAGATTTTTTTTCTCCAAGAAGGCTGAAGGAAAAATTCCCTATTGACTATCTGCTCTTCTTCTTTCCCCCAGGTTGCTTTTTTGGATGCATTTAGAGAGAGGAAAAAAAAAAAGGTGGGGTTTTTTTTTTTTTTCCTTCAAAAGGGCTCACTGTTTTTCCTGAAATGGGATGCTGGAAACACTTCATCATCAAGGTCTACTGGCCTGAGATCTGCTTGTATTTACATCAGGGTGAATCAGCAGCAATTTGACTGAGGTCACTGGGAGTGCTCTGGCAGGCAGCTCCCCTTCCCAGACACGAGGTTTGCCCTACTGAGCCAAGCTCTTCTGCAGGACCAGTCACGGCCCAAACCTCGTGACAGGTCACAGAATGGATGTAAATCAATGAAGGGAAAAGAAAATGTAAACCTGGACCAACTTTTTTTTCTTTTTTTGGTGATAGAATAATGAAAGTGCTGGAAAGGCGGGACAAAGCCAGCACAGCAAAAAGCCCTACCCACAGAAGTGTGTAATACTGACTGGGATCACAGAATTCATGGAATTGTTGTGGCTGTAAGAGACCTTTCAGATCATCAAGTCCAACCATGAACTCAACACTGCCAGTTCAGCATTAAAACATGTCCCTCAGCACATCTACACATCCTTTAAATATCTGCAGGGATAGGGACTCCACCACTTGCCTGGGCAGCCAGGTGCAGGGCTTTACAACATATTTGGAGAAGGAATTTTTCATAACATCCAAATGAAACCTCCCCTGGTGCAACTTGATGCAATTTCCTCTTGTTCTATTGCTTGCTACTTGGAGAGGAGATCAACATCCACCTTGCTACAACCTCCTTTCAGGGATTTATAGAGAGTGAAAAGGTCTCTCCTCAGCCTCCTTTTCTCCAGGTTACATGACCCGAATTCCCTCAGCCACTTCTCATAAGACTTGTACTCTAGACCCTTCACCAGCTTCACTGCCCTTTGTGGGCACGCTCCTGCACCTCAGTGACCTTCTTGTAGTGAGGGGCTCAAAACTAAACACTGTATTTGAGGTGCAGCCTCACCAGTGCTGAGTACAGGGGCACAATCACTTCCCTGTTCCTGCTGGCCACACCATTTCTAATACCAGCCAGGGTGCTGTTGGCCTTCTTGGCCACCTGGGCACACTGCTGGCTCATATTCACCTGGCTGTCAACCAACATCCCAGGTCCTTTTCCTCTGGAGAGCTTTTCAACCACTCTTCTGTAATGTTCCCTGGAGTAGTTGTGATCCAAGTGCAGGAAAGGGATAAGAGAGAACTGGGGCAACATATATTATTTTGTTACTTTTTTTCCCACATGCTTGTGTCTCACAAGTAATTCTCTCCTGTCATGTAGGTCACTGCTGGATTTAGCCCTATGGCTTTGAACAATTTAATTATTTTCAGTGATAGAACTATTTCATTTTTTAAACTGTTTTGAACAATAGATCAGTTCTAGATTAAAGAATTCTAACTACAGATCAATAGTAGGTGTTTGTTCTATATTAAGCTGGCCTATCACTGAGCTGGTATTATTTTAAAATTTGAAATATGTCATAATTTATTGAAAACTGGCTGAATAGCCATCAGTTTGGAAGACTACAGCCAACACCTCAGAATTTTCTCCCCTCTCCAGAGTATTCTTCAATCTTTTAAATGAACAACTATGGGTAGAAAGGAATGTAACCACAAAAGACTATGAAAAGACAGCTGCTTAACTCTGAGCATCAGCTCTCATAAGCAAACGCTATGCCTCGGTTTCCCCATCTCTACATAACAATGGTACCTAATTAATCGATTGGTATAAAGACCACACCATTCTTTGCAAGATGCTTTTCAGCAGACTACTTGAGGCAGACATTTCAAATTATTTTTAAGAATATCTCTTAAAACGACCCTTAAATTAAAAGAAATATGTACTCAGGTGCTCTGTTAAATCAAGAGGTGATTCATCCTGATTTTCAGTTCTCTCTGCAGCTAATTGCTGAACCAAAAGGATCTGAAGTCACTTTTGTGCACAGCAGCAGTGCCTGGGAACTGGCAGGATTTGTTGTGCTTCACTGTCAGGGGAGAGCAGGGCTTCAGACTGCTCCTTCCAATGCCACTTCTCACTCACACTTTAGAACTGCAGGCTGCTTCTGATCTGCTGGAAACAGGGGCACCATGCAGATGTCTGCATTCTAAAAGGAAAAGCAAGGGTGAGAAGAAGAGATGGAGAAGGTATGAAGGAAGGGCATATTTTCATAGGAGGGAAAACCACCAAACACTCAGAAGTGGCAAAATGACCTTACAGAAAAGGAGAACACTGGAGATAAGTAAACTCAACAGGCTGCTTAAATGTCATGTTTACATTCAGCTGATCATAATAAGGGTCAAGAATGAACGGTATGGGTTACAGATGTGAGCAACTGACCAGCTGCACTAAATATGGCCTTTACCTTCCCGTAGTGCTTAGATGGGGACAGACCAAAATCGAGGCACCAGAGGTCACTTCTCATACAGAGCAGGGGAACTTGTCCTCCCACGTATTATTATTATTGAGTCCTGAAATGTGGCAGATGGAGGACTGAGCAGTCCAGAAGATACAGTGTATATTATGGAAATAAACTGAAAGCACAGTTAAAGGTTAGCAAGTCTTTTTCCCTTCAGCTGCCATTGATACAAATGACGCCCATTCTTGCACTGGCAAAGGGAAAGAAAAGATGCGTTCACATCACTTTCCCTTCTCTGAATTCTCGGACATGATGACTAACAGGCTACAACATTTCACTACGAAAAAGGCCTGTTTTTTACTTAAAAGCACAAAAAGTATACAGAGAAAGTCATTTTCAAGGTCAGAGGGTTCTTTTGACATTTAAGAAATACTAAAACAGATTTTGGCTTTTGAATTCGTAAACCAGAACTACTTCCTGACCTGAGAGACAATCTGCCAAATTTCTAGCTGACCACAGGCTTTTCAGGGTAAGCTAGAATTATCAGATATATTTTTTGTCTAGATGCATAGATCTGTGATTTTTAAAGGAAATATTGATCAACCTCAGATAAACACAGTTTTTGAGACCCTTCATACAACTAACTTGCACCCCCTTCTTGCAGTAACTGAAGAGGCAGTCCTCTCCTTAATAACTTTTGGTGCAATATTTTGCTTACTGCTAGAGAACTCAATAGCTTAAGATTAATATACTAATAAAAAAAATAAAATTGAGGGAAACAGAAACATTTCAGCACACAGAAGCCAAATAACTCCTTTTATTTTATACCAAGACTTTGATCCTCCCACCAATCCTGCTGTAATACAAACCAATTTCATTTAAGGCAACATCTGACAATCCAGACTTTTCTGAGATTGAAAAACTCTGCTAAATCCCTGAGCAAACTGTAAATAGGGGCTGAGGGAAACATTCAGTAATAGAGCATGTGCATGCAGATGGGCCACACATAGTTAAGTAGCACAACCTTGTTGTGCAAGCTGAAGAAAACTTTGTGTATATAAAGTATCAAAGGGTCATACAGTTGGTAAAGATGTGCAAAAGATCACATTGCTTCTTCCCCTTGCAGCCTAGTTCTCCCACAACCTGTCCTGCCTGCCACCGTGGCTCCATTTGTGCAAAGTTCGTTGTAAAACAGTTGCATTGTTTAAAATGGAGAGGCTTACTTTCTGCCTTGCCCTACCGGTCAAAACAGCCAAACCAATTGCTTTCATTAATGCAAGAAAACAAAAATCTTCATTGTTTTCTCCCAGTACTTTTCTTTCCAGCTACAAAGCATGGAAACTTTCAGCCAGAAATGGTGACAGCTCAAGATGCAGCCCTGCAAAGCCAGTGATGCTGAAGAACAAAAGCCTGCTGGAGTGGAGTTGGAGCAAAGAGGATGCTGCAAAGTTTCTTTCTCCTGTACACACCTGTGCTATTTAAATGACACTGATTCTTGTATGGACCATAATGGGAAATACTTTCATTCTAAGACTGCTTACTAGGTTTCAGCTTCTTTCTGTTGAAGTTGAAAAGTTACTGCATTTACAGGTTTGTTGTGGTTTTCCTGTAAGTTCTGTTCATAATACATAGCAGGAAAGCAGAGAGTTTGTCAGCCTGCAACTCTGTTACAGTCAAACTGCCCTGGGCCATAAAGGATGGAACTCTTTCTCCAGGGAAGGATTTATCTCCAACAGACTACCCAACTTGATAACTTCTGCCTTTTATGAATTTGTCTCTTCTTTTCTCTACCCAGTCATCTCATCATCCTCTAGACAACAAATACTTAAACATCACTCAACCTAAAAATTGTCTCAGGAAAGGAAGAACTGATGACCTCTGAAAATAAAATCCATGAACCTGGCACTTCCTGATGCATAGAGTCCCAGATTATTGTGGTTGGAAGAGATCTTTAAGATCAAGTCCAGCCATGAACCCAACACTGCCAGATCACCACTAAATCATGTCCCTCAGCACCACATCTACACGTCTTCTATATATCTCCAGGGATGGGAACTCTACCACTTCCCTGGGCAGCATGGTGCAGGGTTTTACAACATCCCTGGAAAATTAATTTTTCATAACATCCAACCTACACCTCCTCTTCTTCTATCAAAGATTGATGGCACCCTTCTGTGCTGAGGGGATTTGTGGAGTTAGGCTCCTCACTGGCTAAATACAAGTGTGTTCTTCATGTGAATCCATAGTTTAGGTGCACATGTTAAAACTAACTAAACCTGGGGGTACTGCAAGTGTGTCTGAAAAACCAGCAAGCAGAAGTCTGTCTCATGATTACCATTTCTCAAGGAGCTGAGATCACCTGTGTTCAGAAACTGGGAGTGGTATTTATGTCCTGCTGAAGAACTTCAGAAGACTGAACTCTACATCTGAGATTGCTACTGAAAATTTCCAGCAGGGCCATGTCTTCCTCTCCCTCCCAGAATTGGTGGTTCTGCTCAGCTAAAAAGAGTGAAAGCCACAGAAGTCTGTTTAATCCAGAAAGCAAGGCAATAGCACTCTGAACACTGATAAGGAGTGGGCTTGTTAGAGCAGAAAAGCATCTCTACAAAACCTCTGACAATAACCAAATTTCAGGAGAAGTGGTATTCAGCTGGGCCATGATTGCCACTAATAGAGGAAGAAACTGAGGTGCCATGGCAGGAGACTGGATTATTTCCTTGGCATCAGAGGGAGTTTTACAGCTAGGGTTAAAGTGAAAATTCATGTCTCTGTCCCATTAGCAAGCCACAAACTCATATTGTTTTTACTACAAACAGATTTCTCTTCATCATACTGTACTTTTCTTCTTGCTGACTGTTCAGTACAATGATCCAAAAATACTCATATTTGTGTTGTTTTTCACACACACCACCCTGAAACAAAACTCTGTATGAAAGAAGAGCAGTTTCCTCCAATACAGCTCAACATCCAAACTAAGCAGCAATAAAATTGTATTTATTCACTGACTGAGGTTTCAAACAGTAAAATGATTGTTACCAAGTTACAGATTGGACCGTGCCTTGAATAAGACCCCAGAACAGGTCTGCAGTGAAAGCTCTCTCACCTTGTCAGCCCTCAGGAGCAGTGGAGGAGGTGGAGGAGTGTATGCACGCTTGCAGCTGGGGGTGATACTTACAGTCAAGTTTCACAATCTCAGTAGGCAGAATTTGGCAGGCTTTGCCTTTGGGAATGAAGTGGGAGACAGTAAGAAGGGAGCTGAGTACTTGAGCTCAGAGTATACGTGCAAGTGCAGCTCTTCACCTGCAAGCTGGCTGTGTCTGAGATGGGAGTGAGCGAGCGGCGTGCCTGAGAGCACAGCCACGCTGCACGAGCTGAGTGATCCCAAGGCACGAGTGCTAAACATGGTCATCTTCTCTATGCTGTGTAAACTCTGGCAAGCCCTGTACCTGTCTCCATGTCTTTATTTTCCTGTTTGAGTATGAAATATAAATATTAATATTTGATTCGCTCACAGCTACAAAGCTTAGTTCCTTAACATCTAGTACAGATCTTTGAAAAAATAAATAATTATGAATTCTTTTATTTTTATAGCATCACATTAACGACTGTACAGGCAAAGTTGATTAATTAAATAATCTCTGTCTATATTTGCTTACACCTTTCTGAAACTGTTACCTTTTCAGCAGATATTTCTCATGCCTTGTCTCAATCCAGAAATGACAAATTTTGGTAAAGCTTTGCAAAAATCCATTCAGCTGTTTTTGAGTCATCCAAGTATGTAAAAAACAGTTTCCAGCTGTTAAGTTTTCCATAAGCTTTTTTTTCTTAAACATGCTTGTGTAATTATAACACAGCTTTGTTTTAAAACATCAAACTTGACATGTACGTAGTCCTGAAAGAGAAGCAGAACCACTGCCATGTTTGAAACCATTTGGTTTTGAAATAACAAGGTTATTACCATGTTAAAAAAATTTTTTTTTTCTTAAAGATTCCCCCAGACACTGAGCTACAGTTTTCTAACTGCAGTCACTCAATTGTGTAAATGATCAGTACAAAAAGATAAAAGGTAAAAAAGCCCTCCAAAAACAACAACCAAAAAACTCCACCACTATTTGTGCAATCTGTGACTGAACCATAATGGGGAGGACTGGCGGACGCTGTTTACACTGGGAGCTGGCTCAGACCTGCCTACAGTGCACTCTGCATATGCATTCTTGAGGAGCACAGCTAAAGCTCTGCCCTGGCTTTTTCACGAGCCCCATCTTGGCTTCACTCACTCTCGAGAGACGGGCAGTGGCTGGAGCCACGTGCTGCTCATCCCTGTCTGCTGGCAGGTCGCTCAAGGCCACTCTCTCCCAGTTACCTTAACAGTTAGCTGGCTAATAGCTGGCAATAAAGTCAGAAAACATGTAGGTGGAACAGTCTGCTTTCAAGATCATGCTTCAACTACTAGGATCTACCATTAGGCACCCTCCAAAAGCTTGGAACTGGCACTGGGTTGGGACAGGGATAACCATATCCTTTCCCATAACACATAGCACTCCTCTGTGAGGGCTGTAGCTTTCCATACAGATTGTGAATGGAATTTGGCATTGCATATTTCTGCAGTTTTAATTATTGCATCTTTCATTTTGATACAGAATGTCATCCAATCAGACTGGAGATGATTCCCCACTCATATTCTGCCTAGATAGAAATGCACTGACATGATACAAAGCACATAAGAATCAGCCATTTAGTCAATTTAAACACTTCATTTAATCTGGAATATTTCAGGTGTTGATGTATTATTACTGGAGTAAGAGTTGGTTTTGCAAATATTAATGGTGGCTAAAATTGGAGCTAAGTCTGATTATTGGATTACATTGATATCACTCTTAGAAATACTTTTACACGTGACAAAGTAAAGACATTGCACAAACCACTGGCCTCAGCAATAACTCTTCTGTCCGGCTAGAGGAACTCTTTCTAAAGATACATCACTTCTGCAAAAGTAAAGTCACTTCATGTGTAGATTTCTATACAGGGCTCAACTGGGCTGATTTGTACAGACAAGAAGATACTCTACAGCAGCTGTTTCTTGTCTTTCTTGGGACATACCCTCCTACCATGCAGGTGTGAGTCCACAGAAACTATCAATGTCAGTGACATGACAACAAATCTGCAGACAGTCTGATTCATCAGGTAGCAAAGGATACAACTCTGATGGGCTTTCACACAAATGCATGTGTACATGTGCATAATCCCTTACCTTACACTCTATCAGTATACCAATAATTCAGTGGTATGTGAGTTACTTTGAGTGGTTTTCTGAGTGTGTTTCAAACCACATCAAACATACAGTTGGTGCTCAATAAACAAAAAGTCCCTGGAACACAATTTCAGGGAAAAAATTCAGCAATTCATCACCCTGTTGTTTCTCTGTACTATCTCTCTTGGTAAGCTCAGCATCACAAAGTAAGAAAACCTGCTGTAAGCAAGAGGCAGAGGTAAGGTTACTGAGGGAACCTTAACTCCAAATTTCCTGAGTTTAGGGAGATTGAAATCTCAGCCTTTACATCCTATTAGCATGCTTCTTGTGCATACAGAACATGGTTTAGCTAGGTGCATTGTTTCTAAAGGAAAAGGGATACCATCAGGTAAACAGGTGTCTGTGTACATTTTGGCTACTCTAAGCTACATAATTTAGTTGTAAACAATACTACTGGACTTTGAAACCCACCAATATAATAATGAAGTGGAAAAAGCAAAATGAAAAATCTACACAAGCTGTAAGTTACACTGTGCTCTACTACTCTGAGCACCAGTGTCAAGACAAAGGAAGAGTAAGAGTTTGCCATTTCCTAGTTGTTAATAATCAAGAGAAGATCTGCCAGACACACTCTTGAAGGGCTCTGTCTGTCTGGACCAGGTAGATGCTGCAATACACAAAGGACTTCATACACAGAGAAAGAAAGAGTGTTCATGGACAATGATGCAGTGCTCTTAATTAAGATTTTCATTACTGATACATACATTAAGGTTTTGCTAATGCAAGTGCCCAAGCACTCTCATGTGCAGGTAGATGTCTCTGATTCTATCTCCAGAAATCCTTTTGCAAATTGTCCCGAACATTCACCAGCCAAGGCTCAAAATCAGCTCACCTGCCTTTTGCTATAAATGACAATGAAAAATAAACCCAAGTATTTTGTCTGCCGGATGAGAACTTAACACTTTGCAGGCATAGAATAGAACAGGCTTTTGCAAGGCTGTGCTGCAGAGTATTGAAACTGATTCTGATCTCACTTACACCTGTTTGATGTTGATGTAACATCACGAGCTTCAATAGCAGGAGTGCAGCAAATGTAGAAGAGAAAAATAATGAAAGAGATATGGAGGTAAATGGAAAATGGGATAAAACACAACATGAGTTTGCCAAAGGTAGATTGTAGTAGACTAACCTGATAACTTTCTTTGATAAGATAACTGATTATCCAGAGAAAGGAAATGCAGTAAATGTAATCTATCTGTACAGCATTTGATACAGTATCACAAGGGAAATTATGAGCTAAGATGAAGATGTGCAAAAGGACTGTTAAAGTGAGCAAAGGGAAGAGGCAGTGGTGAAAAAATGAATTACTGGGCAGAGTGAAGACTGCATTTCCACATTTTTTTTTAACGAAATAGCATTTTCTAATTTATAAGATTTGGGGGCAGTGGGTAACATTTCTTCATGAGGCACCTCAAAGAGACAAAATGTATAGTAGAAAAAAGTGGGATCGTGCCTAACAGCCATAAAAGGGTCAATCCACTTCAATAAATTGCTCATTAACAACATTTAGGTCTCATTCTCCTGTAATATTTCTGTGTTATTTCCACAGTCTTTCAGGAAGTTCAAAGATGCTACAACTCTCTCAGCAGTTTACTTGTGCAGTTGAATTAAATACCCAATTCACCTCTGTGCTTTTAAAATATTATTATTTCCAGAACAGGATGGCCATTCATCTACAAATCTGTTTGCTGAATGACTTAGATTTCATCTGAATGCTGAACTCTACCTCCCAACAACAAAGTTGTGGAGAAGAAATACTTGGTAAATGGGGCTTAAGAAAGCATTGCTTCTCCCTGAACACGCTTTCCTTGATCTATTAATGTTATAACATTTTGTGAATTTCTTCAATAAAAGGCATTTTACTGAAGAGGACAAGCTGGGCTGACCACTAGCAAGGCAATGATGTTGCACTGGCAGGCTATATGTACCAGGATGACACGCATCAAAACACAACCACGCCAGAATAGAAGGTGAAGACAGTGCCATGAAGTCACAGTAGAAGGTATCAATGTGAGATTAATTTGCAGGCTCTAAAAGAAATTATCTGCCAGCATACTTTCAGCAAGTTAAGAAGAAGAACAGGATTTTTGACAACCTTCCCTGAGGCATGCCTCTGTCTACAGGTAATTCTCTGACTAAACCTGTTACCTTTCCATTAAAGTTCAGTGAAAGAAAAGCTGCATTTTTGTTTTAGTCTTCTGTTGCAGAATTAAATTATTTAGTGTCATAACTAGACCATGCTAAGCATGTGAAGACATTGACGCAAGAAATTTGCACTAAAAAACAAAACTTCAAGTATTTGTTAGGTGCAGAAATTGGAAAACAGTTCCTGAAACATATCTTTTTTTGGGGGTTCGTTACATGCTGATCACACAAAGTAGTTTTCCT
Organism: Ceyx cyanopectus; assembly: GCA_013401355.1. NCBI lineage: Eukaryota > Metazoa > Chordata > Aves > Coraciiformes > Alcedinidae > Ceyx > Ceyx cyanopectus. The sequence goes on along the minus strand of VYZU01062454.1, from coordinate 96,403 downwards.
TTGCAACCTCCAGTGCAGACTGCACAGCATTCAGAATGCAACACATTAATTCTTGTCTTTTATGTAAAAGTGGATTTACAGCAAAAAATGAAATTCAATTAATCCCTTTTACAGAAATCCAGGATAAGTGAACACAGATGAATATAAAATTTAAATACACATCCAGATCCAAATGTAGCAACTGATCCTTACTTTGGTGATTGGGTGAACCATGAATACCTTTAAATTGTATGATATTTGGAGTTGGGATTCCAATTTTGTCTCTGAAAATCAAGCTGATTAGCTTATGCTTAAGAAGCTAAAACATAAGAAAACAGCATTCAGAAAAGTGACACAGCTATTCTATTAAACTTAAAGGATGATAGAATGGGAGTGTGAGAGATCTATTCAAATCCAAAAGCATGGGCATGCAAACATATGAAATTAAAAGATTACCTGGAGGGACTGAATTTGTGAACCACATTCATCATGATATTATCCAAAATGATGGAAAGAAGCAGAAATGAACAAGAACTTTAGAGGAAGAAAACACTTCAGAGGGAAAACGCAGCATGAATCTTTTATGTCCCAGTTCCCATTTCCACAAAGGAGGTAAAAGAACCTTCATGAAGCATGCCCTGAAGACTTAGTCACATATGTTTCAACATGTACACCCGTGAAACAGTACACAGCTCAACTACAAGGCACGTGGCTTTCATTTCTTTTTTGAGTGGGAGAGGTGGAGAGAAAAAGGAGACAGAGGAGATACTCTTACAAGCTCATTTTCTGTCATGGTGTCCTACACATAGAAGATTCAGCATAAATATGGGAGCATGATCTGGCATTTTGATCTCCGTGAGTATTTGTATTTCAGTGACAATTTCAATAGTGAAATCTATAACCATTTGATAAAAAGGTGACCTTTAGGAAATCACCTATCTGTGGATATTCAATTTGATAGTAACCACTCCTCCAGCACCACTATCCCTTGGTATCATTTTAACCTCATATCTGGTGTTTACATTTTATGGAGACAGGTATAGAACATAATGTTAAAGCAGGATGCATCAAAGAGGATTTCTGCATAATGACAAGGACTGATAATTCATTTCACAAAAGACAGACACTGCTGATATAATTGTAGAATAGCAACACACTTGCCAAAGCTAGAAGATGATTTACTTTAACTGCAAAGGGAATATCTGTTGGAAGGCAGCAAAGGGGAAAAGGATCTGGGGGTCCTAGTTGATGGGAGGCTGACCATAAGCCAGCAGTGTGCTCTTGTGGCCAAGAGGGTCAAAATGCCATTCTGGGGCATATTAGACGGGGTGTGGCTAGTAGGTCAAGAGAGGTTCTCCTGCCCCCCTACTCTGCCCTGGTAAGGCCACATCTGGAGTACTGTGCCCAGTTCTGGGCTCCCCAGTTCAAGAGGGACATAGAATTGCTTGAGAGAGTCCAGTGAAGAGCCACAGAGATGATGGAGTGGATCATCTCTTTTATGAGGAGAGGCTGAGGAAGCTGGGGCTCTCTAGCTTGGAGAAAAGGAGACTGCGAGGTGACCTCATCAATGTTTATAAATATATAAAGGGTGAGTGCCAGGAGGATGGAGCCAGGCTCTGCTCGACGATGCCCAATGACAGGACAAGGGGCAATGGGTGGAAGCTGGGGCATAGGAAGTTTCATGTAAACATGAGGAGGAATTTTTTCCCAGTGAGGATGACAGAGCACTGGAACAGGTTGCCCAGGGGTGTTGTGGAGTCTCCCTCTCTGGAGAGATTCAAGACCCACCTAGATCTGTTCCTGGGTGACTTGGTCTAGGTGACCCTGCTCTGGCAGGGGGGTTGGACTAGATGATCTTTCAAGGTCCCTTCCAGCCCCTGACATTCTGGATTCAATATTCTGTTAAACTTGGCTACACTATAGTTGTGCCATTTTGTGCAGTGATTTCAGACCCGACAAACTGGACTGTCTTAATATTTTGATCACTGATGTTCAAGTTGCTGTAGGAAATGCTGCTACTGATTCAGCAAGGTGGGTTTTTCCATCCAAATATATTAAATTATGCCAGCAAGGGGTAAAAATGCATTGAACAACTGCATTTTCTTTCTGTCTTCCCCCCCCTCCATCCCCCCCCAGTTAAGGAACTGTCGAGTTTAAAGTCTTTTTTTTTTTTTTTTT
>VYZU01062454.1:67447-94232 GCA_013401355.1 Ceyx cyanopectus | reverse complement strand
TTTTTTTTTTTTTTTTTCTGCTGTAATCTGTTATATTTAAAAAAAATCTGAACACTCAATACATTTTATTATGCTAATTAGATGAAAAATAACCCAGAACAAAAAGATCTCTAACAAGAATAATGGCAGGAAGGTATGACATTTTCAGCTGTCAAGATGGCCAATCTTAAATTCAATCTCATCCAACTGCAGTGGATATCTTGTAGGTATTGCAATTAGAAAGCAGGCTGCATACTTGCCTCTGTTGTAATCCACATATCAACTTCACAGCTACAGGCAGACATTACTATTTGTTAAATAATTTCAATGTAGCACTTAAACTGATGCTTGAATGAAGAACTAGTATCAAATTTTGACCCTTTTTTAACCTGACTACCTCTCCGTTTTTCTGGATATTTGGTCTATTTTTATTAAAATATTTTTTAGTATAAAACCATGAACTTTGTCAGATTTGTTCTAAATAAAGGTTGAGTTTTTTCATTTAAATCTATTTCTTAAGTCCATTTGATGGCTATTTCTTCAGATAAAGAATAAAGCTTAAAGTTGTGGCATGTGTTCAGAACATTCATCCCAAAATGCATTCTCAGTTATCCAATCTGATTTCTATAAACACATCAGAGCAGAATTTCTGCTCCAATGCTATTTTGAGCCTGTTTCACCATTTTTTCACATTTGTAAATGTCAAATAAGAGGCCTCTGCCCATGTTGTTCTCTTTCTTGGAACATTCCCTTCCTTCAGGAGACACATGAAAATTGGAGTAGCAATATCCCTTTCCTGTCTCAGACTGCTGTGTAGGTGACCATTCCCTTCCAACAACTCTTTATTTTCAGAAGCAGATAAACTGAGTCTTCTGGGTAATTTGCATATCTATTTATTACATTAATTATTATAATTCTTGACAAATGCTAACTCTTGAAAGCTGTTGTAAACACAAGGCTTATAACATGTGGACTTTTTTGGCATTTTGCAAATGTTCATTTTTGATTCATGAATAAGCTTGACCTGGGGGTTATTATCCTCCTCTGAAGTAATGAAGAGCTTCTTAAGAAACCTAAGAAAAGATTCCTCCTCCCTGTTCCTGATGTAGCAATCATTGTTGTTGTTCGTCATCTGCAAAACAATACTAAGCACACTAACCAATAAAGGGACTCAGACAGTGCTAATTAGTTGCTATTTCATGATGATGGTTCAGAGTGCTAACAGATGACAGTTTGGTGGTGAACAAGGACCAACAGCAGGGACACATATATAGATATAGCATATCTGAGCATCATCACATCTGATAAAGTGAATAACTCACAGAAACCAGCAGTTGGCAGGCTGGAATACTGCTGGGTGTCTTTTGACATACAAATCACTGACCATAAGATGGATGGTTCTCATAACTATGATGAGATCAGTAAGAGACCGGTCAGATTCCCTTAGGTCATCATTACTTGACCAAATAGGTCTTCATGAAGTTGAGGAATAAATGGCATTTTTTTATTTCTCATCTTTTTTTTTTTTTTTTNTTTTTTTTTTTTTTTTTTTTTTTTAACAGTATGTCAAGTAACAAGGACAATAATCAGTGCTGAATCTAATAGGAATGACACTGGAGTTCAGTAAAATCCAGTTACATCAGAAACTTACTTCACGGAAAGGGGCACATGTTCATGGAATTGGATTAAAATGTACTGCAACTTCTTTGTATCTGTATCTTACTGCATTTCTGATTTGCACTTACCAAAGCTAGCAATGGATAACTCTTCAATATTGTATGGATTCCATCTGAGCAGGTAGTGCTCTGGAAGCAAAGTAAGTGTCCCACTGTGGCTATTTATCCTACTCTAGATACATATCTTACTATAATGCACCTTAGGTTTATTGATACTGTTACACACTGTTGACAATATGATAGAAAGGCTCAAAACTGGCTGGAAGACACTTCTTCCATGAAAAAAAAATTATCTTTGCTAAAGAATCTACCCATTTCTCAAACTCCTGAGGACATTCAAGTGGAGCAGAGATTAACTATATTTCTCATATATGAGGATATCAATTGGGAAAAGATCTGTGCAATCCACCTCCAAAACCTTGATATCTTATAGTCAGACAGACACATGAATAACCTAGGAAAGGAGCAAGATGAACACTTTGAGGGTAGAGGTTTTAGAAGAGAGCCCAGCACTGGGTATGCTGAGGCAGAGGTCAGAGCAAATCAGTTATCTTTAGATCAGAAACATGCTTGAGAGGTATCATTAACAGCTTCTAATGCAAAAATGTCCCAATTCCACTTTTTCCATTTCCCAAATGAATTCTGAGTATCAGTGGCCTGAAGGACCTATCCTCCAGAGAAAGAAGACAACTAGTAAAACAATGCAAATCTCTTGCACGTGCCTGAAATAAAGTGAGTCTCCTACAGAGCTTGCTGAGTTGGGAATGGAGGAGCATGAAAAAGCCCTTGGCTGTGGAATATGTCTGATTCAAAGGAACAAGAAAGTATGTGACTAGTTCCACAGGTTGAGAAACAAAGGCAGACAGATGGTAAACAACTTATCACGGTCAGGCAGCGAAGCGCTGTCAGGGAGGAATTTCACCTTTGGGTTTCCACATGCCTACCTACCATGAAGCCAGCTTCCTACTTCCACCTAACTGCCCTTTGCTGCAGAGGCAGAACAATGATAAGCTGGTGCCTTTGTGCAAATATTGAAGGCACACGGTCCCTTGCCAGAGCCGTAACTGACTTTGCCGCCGCTGCAGGAAGTGTTCACATGAGTGGCGTGCGCTTCACAGCCCTCACTAGCATCAACACCTTTTACCCATATTATGAACTTCTGGAACAAAAATAATAGGAATTGTCAGGAGCCGTTATGAACCGCCCCTGCTAGATAAATACATAATACATGATGGCAAAGGTCTGATGGGACTTTAATCAATTGCCTGTCCGAGTCAAAAAAATGTCACATTAGACGTTAGCCGTGTGGTGTTCTGTGGGGGCCTCTGCTCCCCTCGGCCCTCAGGCCTGACACCAGCACCGGCAGCTGTGCACGCGCATAGACTCCTACTTATCTGTGGCAAATATATCAGAGCAAAACGGGAACAGCACGTTGTAAATTACAGATTTGGGACACCTTATAATGAAAGGCAAAGGGGAAGGGAAAGAAATATGGGGACACCATAGACATGATAGGTCAGCTCAAATACATTTCCTCGGTAGCTGGCATTGTCATACCACCTCTCACAGTCACTGCAGCATATCACACATTTCTGCCCACAGGGCAGGGGAGAAGGAAGAATGCTGTTGCCTTCTACACCACAAAAGTAGGGAGTCAACTTAAAAAGTTGAAGTCACTTATTTCAGATCTAGTATCAAGAAAAGAGAGCTCTTTGATTGTTTCAGCATGCACCTGAAAAAATTATGAATGTCCATTTGTAGTTTAGCATCCCTTTGAAGAAATTCCAACAATCAAAACATAACTTAAAAATAAATTTGCAGGCTTAATTCCTCTCCCAAATATGAAAGAGCTATTTTTCTTACTGTGTTTTGCTTGCCTTTTTTTTTTTTAAAATTCCAGGCAACACTTAAACAGCCATCTACTTTCCTCTCTGAACGGGTAGGAGACATGAACTTAGACTGCAAAATGAAGATCTAATGTAACACAAAGTCTAGGCATATTTGAATTTGGAGTTCAAAACCTAAATTCAAAAGCCCTCATTATTTTTGACATTCACTAAATAACTCCAGCTTGGACATCCCAAAACAGTGGCTTAAAATGCTGGTGGACATTTGGAAAACTTTCGTCTGTCTTAACTATAGTAAATATTATGAAGTGGTAGTGCTATATTTCCCTTTATATCACAACAAGAAGCATAACTGTTTTGAGAACACTATATTTCATTGCCAATATGTATGAAGGAATCCCAGCAAAATGCAAACTTTTTTGTTCCAAATACGCAAAACCATCAAGTGTCAGAACCTGGCAACATTAATACCCAAATGATAACAAACAAACTCCCATAAAGGTTCCATCCACTATCCCCCCAAAACAGAAAAAAGCAAAGCTTAAAACCATGAAAATTTTAATTCTTCCTGTTCTAGGTCTTCCAAATGCAACTATATGGATTAATATAATATTTTCTTCATTTAAAAATGCCACTAAATTTAACACCTACATAGCAGCAGCCAAACTCAAATTAATGAAACCAGTTGAGACAAGAACTCTTCACATCTTCCAAAGAAACCCATAACAGATTTTTAAACCTGATACTCTTAGATGTCAAGGAGAGTAAGACATATTTAATCTGCCCAGGTAAGAAAGCAGGTCAGTAGCAGGTAGGAAAGTACACAGGGCTGAGTAATGAAGGGTCCTATACCACAAGGTCAGATTTAAGCAAGGACAAACACTACTTGACTGTTTTAAGCTTGCGTCGCATGCTTGATTCTGAATCGGAGTGCAACAGCATAATGCCCACCACAACACTTATCAACCCAAACAGAACAGCAGTCATCCAGAAATTGTCGTCCAGAAATGCAGATATAAATTCCAAACTGATCAATCAATCAATCACACAATGGCACTGAACTGAAGTCCTAGCTGACTGCTGCATTAGAATAAAAACTAAGTGCTGAGTGCTGTGGCAGTGAGCAGCAACAGAGAAGTTCACAAGGGTTCAAGGCTGACTTGGATGGAACTTAAACAAAATGCACAGCTCATACCAATGAAAAGTATAAAATGTTTGGTATAAATACTTACATAAGAGATGGGGAAGGCTTCTTCAGGGGAAGGCCACAAGCTGATTGTGAGTGATCTGAGAAGAAAAAGGAGAAAGAGAAAAGGAAATTAAGTGGCAATAAACACATTGATGCCAATATAAAACAGGAATTGAGGAGACTCACAGATGGTAGCAGTTCCCACAGGAGAGAGGAAAAAAACCCCAGTGTTTTAAATTCACAAATTGCATAGATCTTGGAAGTTTTGAAATTACCTGACCCCAAAACTATGTAGCTGAGAAAATGCAATGGCTGAGATGCCTTTCAGTCCTGGGATAATTCCAAGCCAGCAGAGACTAAATATCCTCTGGTGGCTGTTCAACAGCCTCCGTGAAATAGGCTTGTGGCTCCTATGGACAAATGCTCTTATCACAAAAACACTGCCAGATTTGAACAGCATCCTTCTTAGCAGTCATGCCAGATGATACAGGCCTCTGAAACAGAAGTTGCTTTCTTGATCCTGACCTTCACAGAAGAGGGGTTAGGCATACTATTAGGGCTGAGGATGCTTACATTACAGTGATAGTTGCACAAAAAAAAAAAAAGTGGTTTTTTTTAGCTCATTTTGTCTATCCAGAACTTTTGGAGCTGACAGATTTGTTACTGTGAGACACCTAGGAAGAAAAAGGGCTGCATGGAAGTGGAATGGCCAAAGGACTGCAAACTTCTAGTAGACTACAAGTCTAGTTTCCAAAATCTACTATGGTATATCTAAGCTTTATTGCCAATACAGTTTCCGAAACACAATAAGCTGAGATGAAGTAACAGACAAAAATGCATCAAAGCCTGATGGTCTGAAATGTAAGAAGAAGATACACTCCCATTGGACACAGAAAACAAAGGCAGATGTCTCCAAAACGTACAAGGCTACAGATCAGTCCTATCTCATGCTTCCCTTCACCAAGCTAAAATAAATTCAGGTAGTCAGACCGGATAACTCTCTCCTGAATACTGCTCTCAGGGGACTAGAAGGCTGGTAGATAGAGACAGAGAGTTATAAAAACTACAGGGCAGCAACCAAGATGTTCATAGCGTCCCTTGGATAGGCCACCCAGAGAGGCCCTGTTTAACAGCAAATTTCTTTTTAAAGAAGCTGACTGCTCCCATACATAAGGAAGATTTGCATGAGACAGGTGACAGGATGGATTCTGCCCAGATAAGTTCAAGTGCCATAGGGATGAAGGGAAGGTCAAGATCAGGCTGGTGGAGAGCACATCATTCTTTATCTCACTTTCAAGAATCCACTATTCTGATGAACTTTAATAGAGAAGTTCTCCTGGTCAAAAAAACCCCAAACCTTTGCTCAACATGTATCCCTTATCTTCCTTTTACATTGCTTCTGAAGATTTAATCATGAAGCCCACAGATATATCTGCGATAGACTATACGTGGAGGACTGTTAGTCGCTGGAAGTTGGGAAGCATTTCAGGGATTTAGGCAGATGGAACAGTGAGCTGCACACCATGGAAGAACCTGAGACAAGAACTTTGAGCCAAAGAATGTGCCTTGGAGCCCCGGAGTTAAAAAAAAAAAAGTAAAAAAAAAAAAGAAAGGCATAAGGCATCCAGCATAGGAAGAAAAACACAGAATGGAAAATTTTAGGCCGGGTGGTTAGACTTTGGCTCTGTTATAAGCAATATAAAACAAGCTATCTTAAGGGAAAGCGTCAAGCAACTTTGATGACGTGGATGCCAAAGAATTCTACAAATTATGGCCTGAGACTCTGGAGGTGCTGGGTAACGACCTATACCAACATTACTGTTGATTTTTTTATAAGAAGTGAATGAGACTGTCATACCTAATTAAAATAGTAGGGTAATTTTAGACAGGCGCAATGTACCAGAAGTTGCAAACTAGAATCTGGCAAATCACCAGAACCGAAACATCGTAATTTTCAAACAATTGCAACTGGTCTGGACGCTTGATTACCAGTTTTGTTCAAAAGAAAATACATAAAAATAAAACTTTCCATGTAAAGTACTGGAAAAACAAGATGTGTCCCAGGAAACTATGATTCGTTCCAGGTTAGATAACTGCAGAACGTGTATGTGGGAGACAAGTGGGCCAAATCCTGTTCTCACTGCCCTGTGCTATCGTGCTGACTTAATGAAAACCTGGACCATTAAAATGCTGGGGTGAAACTTTTTATCATATGGTGCTGTTTGTCACTAGAGACATACTTAACCTAATTACATTAAATTAACACAGTAGATTTCTTCAAGATATACTATTATATAATAACATAAAAACCTGAAGTCTAAGAAAGCTGATCATCTTTCCCCAGGTCTCCATGTTATAAGCAGACATTTACCCATCTCCGTTTATGTCATTTATTTCAAGGCAGTATGGCTCTACTTGGTGGGATGGACAAAGGGAATCCACTGATGTTTTTCATATTGAATTCCTAGTGTTAATTCATCATTATTACTTGGAACCTGTTTTGGCCATTGGACGAAATAGCCAAGGGCTAATCTTAAATCTGTCCTTGTTTCATTGTGACCTGACTCAACTACTTTCTCTTTCTTTGCCATGTGAATAAATTCCCTACAAAACACAGAGACAAGCAAGGCCTAAATGTTAAGGATATTTAGGAATCTAGTTAAAAAAAAAAAAGCTGAGAATAAGGTTCCAAAACACTGAAGGAGGTCATATGACTTGCATTATAGAACAGGTAATTGACTTATGAGGCTAACTACAATTTTCAGAAGTGATTTAGGCATTCACATCAAAATCCATTGGAAGTCAATGAAATTTTGGCTGTAAACCACCTGGGGACACAGGAATATCTTACCTTTGTTAGCTTAAGCACTTCCTACTTCCAATGAAATTAACTTCTTAGGTGCCAAAGTAATTTTTGCAGTTGGCATTCAGTTGCTTCTTACTATTTATTCACGAAATGGCTTGAGTTAACCTGCTTCAAGTGCTTTTTGCTTAGCAGTAAATTGGGACAGTGATTCTGCTCCATTTTTGCAAAGTGTTTTCGGCTCTCTCTGATGTAATGTACTACCAAGGTGAGAAGTGTTACTCGTTCAGCCCCCCCCAGACTGGCAAGAAGCAGGCAAATTAGCAATTGCTTTAAGCAGGGAGGACTAGCAACAGATTCAGATAACCTGAAGTGAGTGCTCATGCCTCAAAATGTTTTTACCCTTTACAGATACAGAATCAGTGAAGAGCATAGCTTTATCCTGTGTCATCTATTCAGCAAATTGGACCTAAGATGCATTGTCTTGTCACCCCTCTTCTGGATGCACTATGCTTGCTCAGTATCAATGCTAGAATTTTATCCCAGTGGGAGATAAATTATTTACTAGGGAATTCCTCAGTTCAGAGGGGGCCAATCGGAGCCAGTGCAATGCTGGGGAAATGTGGTAAAAAAGACTCATCTGAAATTCGGTGGAGCCCTGTAAATGATCTGAGGGGGCAGAGAGGCTGCACTGTGTCTCTGACACAGCAGAGACAGATGACAGAAAAATTAAATTGAGGATGTTAGTGGATATAATTGTTGTTTTTATATATTAATGAACAATAATAATACGTGATTCTAAACGAAATACCAGGTTTGACATTTAATCTGAGTGCTCATACTATCCATAAATGTTCATAAATGTCACAAGACCCCTACCCTTTGATTGAATTACAATCTAGTATGCAATCTGGGAAACATGGATTAATCTACATAGATTTATATTTCTGCAGGTTACATTGTTATTTGTTGATTTATACCCTTTCCCCTTAGGTGTCCTTTCCATAGAGAAGCCAGGAAAATACATGAAGATCTTTAATAGGAAAGTAGCTCAAAATCCAGTGACTAGCAGCAGATGGAAACTTGGTTCAGTGAAACTTATACTAATTATTATCATTTGCTTTTTGAAGTCACCTCTGCTAATGGCCAGCAAAATCTTAGTCTCTGTGATATCTCCTATTACCTTCACATTAACTCTTACTACAGCCAGCAATCACCTAACATGTTTCTTGGCAGTGCTGTGCAATTAAACCACCTTTCAATCAGCTTGCTGTGGAATCCAGAGACGGAAAGTGCTTTAATATTAGCAGTTAATTACAAGAACGCAGAGGAAGGCAGTCAAATGTTATGTTAGCATACCAGAAATATGACAATGCCCTAGCCACAGATGTCACATGCGACATATGGAGTCACATCAGGGAAAGTGACATGGCAAAGTAAAGAGGTAAATGATCTTCAGGTTCTTCTGTTCCTTTTATTTTTTTTTTTTTCCTGTGGTCATGATATTTCTGGTGATCACCTCCTTTAGCAACCAACATATCTGGAATCTCAGTGCCACCTTGTATTAACAGGCTTCACTGCACAATGGTGTCTGCTTGGGGACTGATGATGACACCTACTCAGTGTGTCACAGCACAGAAGCAGTCCAAAAGCTTCACTCAGACAAAAGCACTTCTGCAGATCTTCACCTCTGCAGAGGCCCAATCCTACTCCCTTTGAAATGAACCAAGTCTTCTCAAAGGATTAATAGGGCAGATTCTTTTTCTCCCTCTGCATTTTTACTTCAGTGTGCCTTCCAGAAGAGGGACAGCACAGCCCTTGTCCTCATGGATTCATACATTCATACAAGACTGAAGAGAAGGGCTGGCTGCACTACTGGTTGAGTTAGTGCTAGGTAAGTGATCAACTGAGGAGAACTCTTTGTCTATGAGACTGGAGAATCAAAATAAAATGACCAAAGAATCACAGAATGGTAGGGGTTAAAAAGGACATCTGAAGATCACCCCCTGCTAAACAGATTCTCCTAGAACATGTTGAATAGGATCATGTCCAGATAGTTTTTGAAAGTCTCCAGAGAAAGAGACTCCAGTGCTCTGCCATCCTCAAAGAAAGGAAGTTTCTTCTTGTGTTTAGATGGAACTTCCTGTGTTCCAGTTTGTGCCCATTGCTCCTCATGATGTCAACAGTGCACCACTGGAAAGAGACTGGCCCCATCCTCTTGACACCCAACCTTTATATATTTATAAACATTAATAAAATCTCCTATTAGTCTTCTCCAAGCTAAACAGCCTGGGGTATCTCAGCCTTTCCTTGTCAGAGAGAAGTTCCAGTCCAGTCATCATCTTTGTAGCTTCCATTGGACTCTCTCTAGTATTTTTCTGTCTCTCTCACACAGAATTGCACACAATTATTGTTGAGGCTGGAATAGACTTTGAGATTATCAAGTTCAGCCTAAGACCTGACACCACACCTAGCTAGACCATGTCACTAAGTGCCACATCCAATCTTTCCTTAAACACCATTAGGGATGGCAACTCCACCACCTCCCTGGGCAGCCCATTCCAGTGTCTAATGACCCTTTCTGTAAGGAAGTGCTTCCTAATATCTAACCTAAACCTCCCCTGGCGCAGCTTCAGGCCATGGCCTCTCGTTCTGTCACTGGTTGCCTGGGAGAAGAGTCCAGCCCCCACATACCTACAACCTCCTTTCAGGTAGCTGTTGAGAGTGATGAGGTCTCCCCTGAGTCTCCTCTTCTTCAGGCTAAACAGCCCCAGCTCCCTCAGCCACTCCCCATAAGACTTTCCCTCCAGTCCCTTTACCAGTCTTGTCACTTTCCTCTGGACCTGCTCCAGCACCTCAATATCCTTCTGGGAGCACTAGGCCCAGAACTGCTCACAGTGCTCCAGCTGAGGCCTTGCCAGTGCCAGATACGGGGGGAGAATCACATCCCTAGTCCTGCTGGATGCACTATTCCTGATACAAGCCAAGATCCCATTGGCCTTCTGTGCCACTTGGGCACACTGCTGACTCATGTTCAGCTGGTTGTCAACCAGTACACCCAAGTCCCTCTCAACTGGGCCGCTCCCCAGCCACTCATCTCCCAGTCTGTAGCGCTGCAGGGGGTTATTGTGGCCTAAGTGTAGAACTCTGCACTTGGCCGTGTTGAACCTCATCCCATTGGCTTCAGCCCATCAACCCAGCCTGGCCAGGTCCCTCTGCAGCAGCTCCCTGCCTTCCAGGAGATCAACAGTCTGTCCCAACTTAGTGTCATCTGCAAATTTACTAAGGGTAGACTTGATACCATCATTCAGGTCATCAATAAAGATGTTGAATAGAACTGGGCCCAGTACTGAACACTGGGATACACCACTAGTCACTGGGCACCAACTGGATGCGGCACCGTTCCCAACCACTCTCTGTGCCCTGTCATCCAGCCAGTTTTTTATCCCAGTGAAGGGTGCACGTGTCTAAGCCACGTGCTGTCAGCTTCTCCAGGAGGATGCCGTGGGGGACTGTGTCAAAAGCTTTGCTGAGGTCTAGGCAGACCACATCCACAGCCTTCCCCTTGTCTCTCCGGCTGCTCATCCAGTCACAGAATGACATCAGATTTGTTACGCAGGACCTTCCCTTCCTAAACCCATGCTGACTGGGCCTGAGTTCCTGGTTGTCTTGAGCTGAACAGCCCAGAACAGGACACAATACTCCAGATGTGGTCTCACTCAGGTAGAGGGGGAGAAGAACCTCCCTCAACCTGCTGGTCACACTCTTTTTAATTCACCCCAGAAAATGCATCTTTGAAAAAGACAGGGAGATTATCAATATATGTCCATATACACTGAAATGCACTTACACGTGTATTTTGGTTATGTATCATTAAGGAATTTGAAAAAAAATGCTTAACTACAGGTGTGAATGCTCTTTTTAATGAACTAAACAGCCTAATTATGGTTCTGTAGAGAATGCAATGATGACTTGAGAATAATTTTGAATCAAAATTTATCACAACTTCAATCACTCATTTTCCAAAGAGTTTGTTTAGAAGCTACAGTCCACAGAAGATAACAGAAAAGGTATCTATCTTTTTTCTCACTCAAACTAGAACACAGAGAATCTTGCAGTTCACCTTATCACATATTATGAAGGATTTATGATCCAGTTATAGGTTCTATTTTCTAGAATAAGCATATAAGCAACTTTTCTATCATTGTTGAATTTGTATCAGATAGTAAATGGGGATTTTACTTTGTGTAATTCAGAAGAGCTAAGATGTTAGTCTTGTTTTTTTTGAATTAAGAAATATGTACTGGGAAAAGGATACTTTAAATGTGTGTTACACGTGCACACACATCAAAATGCTTTTATAAACCAGAAGCTTCACAGGTGCTTAACTAGAAAATACAAAAGAGAGGTCTTGATGGAGAAAATTTTTAAGCACATTCTGCTTGCCAGGAAGGCTGGGTAATATTATCTTTTGATAAAACAAAATAAATTAATCCAATCAAAAATTGGACTTCCATGTATATGTAAGCTAATTCAAAAAGATGTCAAGTTGAGAAGCTGACTCATTCCACAGGTAACTCAGCTCAAAATAAGTCCTACTAGCTGCTCTCTGCAAAAAAAAAATGAGGACAGATGAAATAAAAGGAATCTCTTACATCTGCAAACTGATCTCTAATTAACATCCATTGGAGGTCTCCAGCTCCCTATGAAGAACTTCAGTCAAGAAAAGTCTCTATACAAAGCACCTCTGAGGAAAAATCTTTAACAGAAAAGCAGGGGAGCTCTCTGGAAGCAACAGCACATTACAGCTTCACCTGCAGTTGCTTTAAGGGGCTCGGGGGAGAGCAAAACTAGAAAAAAGTGTGGAGGGGAAAGGTTAAATATATTCATGTCTTATAACCTAAATGCAGCATTTTGAGTATGCAGCTTAACATAAAGATGGCCTGAAAGAATACTGCTTTTAACTTTTAGTCACTGTAACCACTGACTGTTTTCAATAATTTGTAAAAATGAGTTAAAGGAGGAAGTTTCACTGGGAGATACTTGGCCATCACAGCTTCACTCAGCTCAGTCTACTGGCAGAAGGAAGCTACCCACCATCACCTTTCCAGTGCCACAGCTCTTCCCCAACCCTGCTGTCCACCACTGCCCTGGAGGGGTGCATGAACAAGGACACCAGTGCTTCTTGGGCTGGGGGACTAATTCTGAGGAAGAGAATACCTGTGAAGGGGCTGCTGCCAAAATAACTCACTTCTGACTGCCCAAAGGGGCTGTGCTGTAGGCCAGGTTCACTGTTCTGGTGGCAGCGCCTGCCTGCTTCTGCCTGTCATCTTTCCAACATCCCTGATGCCCTTCCCTTGTTGCATGGCTGTGCACGCTCCCATAAAGAGACAGCGAAAGAGCAAAGGTGGCCCTGGAAATGATGGTGGTTGTGATGTGACTGGATGACTCCTGTCCAGATTACAGTTTATAGCCTATTTACAGCCCTCTTCACTCTTGGAAAAGAGGGAAAACGGAAATCAACCTGTTGACTACCTGAATTGTCTTTGTGGTCCATGCACATTTTGGGCATTTCCATTTTTGAAAATACTTTTTGTTGGCTACTCTTGACACTTAGCTTTGAAACCTTAAATAGAAGAAAACAGGAAAAATACCCACCTAAATATACAAGAACATATATCTAAATCTGGTTGTCTTTCAGGATCATACACTAAAAATGAGGTATTGGCTCTATTTGTGCCTAGGGGTGAATTTTCTGTTCTGAGGCAGTGTGGTTGAACTGGCAGCTCACAAGTTAGATCTGTTGCCTTAGACCACAGCCACATCAAGTCATGCTCTTAATGCAAGCAGGATAAGCAGAGAAGCATATATTCTGCTTCCTTTCTTAAAGGTTTACAGCTTCAGTGCACAGTCCATGTTCCCTGTACCTTTTCAAGTACCTGTCCTGAATTCAGCATTGCCAAAACTGGACTACATAGCATGAGAAAGTATGATCAAATAAGACTGAACTATTTGAGTAGACTAAACTTAAAGTAACTGAAACATTAAGCTAAGAAAGTACAGTACTGGGAACTAAAAGCATTTATATTAAAAGCAGTTAGTGAAGTTTGTCTACAATTAATAATAAGAGAAATGTTATAAAATCTAGTGATACATACAAATATGTTACTGATGTGAGGAAGTGACCCTGGAAAATGAGTTTAAGTTATTGTTTGGGAGCCTTCTATTGCTAATTATTATTTTATTTCTGGGTAATAATGTTCCTTCAGGATGATCTGATAAATCTAGTGGTGTTGTGATCACTTCTCTAAATGGTATCTTTGCTTCATATGTGGTCCCAAGAGCCATGACACTCCAGTGTACTTTACATAATTTATTTCCAAAGTGAGACATGCTGACTCTCCATAATATTTCTTTCATTTTAACATCTGACTAACATTCAATCTGGGACATAAGTACTCCGATATATCATTTTTTCCCCAAAGGCACTGCAGATCAGAACTAAAGGGCACTGGCTCAGTTTGTGAGCACTACAAGGCTTGGAGACACAGGGTGGGCTGGAGTGGGGGGGATTGCTAAGCCTGAGCTGCAAGGTGACTGGGGGGTTGTGTGGTGATGTGGGTGTCTGCACCATCCACGGGTGCTGTGGGGCAAAGGGTATTAGCAGAGCTCTGGCAAGTCCCTGGCTGGGGTTACATTAGATTTCAAAAATTGAGCTTGCTCTCTCTGGTGAGAGCTGCATAGTTTAGAACTTGAATATGAGGGTCTCTGTTAAATTAGGAGCAAAGTGGTAGCAAAACCATTAGGGAAAAGAGTAAGTATGTCAAATATATAGTCACAATCATTTAAAGAAAATGTCAGAATGTTTTCCTGACTGCCTATCTGGCAAAGAAATCACAATGTAACTATATAAAGACCTACAGGAAAACACTAACCTGACAGATACCTTACACAAAAGCAGCAAATCCTTGAAAGTTAAAGTACCATATGGTTTGTGCTCTGTTTTTTACAATTTGTACTGCTTCAAACATGAACTGTGCTCTTGTGACAGTATGTAACACTTGGAAGGAGACTAAAAGCATTACAGAAGTATTTCACTTGCCTTTAAACCCCTGCAGATCCACTGAAGTCACCAGGGTTATGCAGCTGCACCAATGTATGCAGTATTAAGCCCTCAGCATCCACAAAGACAGGTTAACTATGTGCTGCTACTGAGTTTTCCAGGAGAACAAACTTCTTTTGTTTTTTTTTAAGGCCATAATCAATACTTCCAAAATTATTTTTCACCTGTTTCATCACATGCCATGCCTATTAAAATAAATCAAAACTACTTTATAAAGAGTCAATAAAAAGACTTCTGGGAAAATACTCTCCATTTCACACTGGGTATGAGAACAGTGTACTCTACAGCATGCTTTTAGTTTTGTGATGTACTCTGAAAACTGAGATTCAGGGGAACGAAGTTTTTCATTGCTCTTTTAGGTGGGGAAGAATGGCTGAAAAAGTCAAGAATGCAGTCTCTTATCACTGAACCTGATCCTTCCTGACACCAAATCTGATGCTGTTTTATAGGATTGTGTCCTATAAAATTATTATTGCAAATAATAATTATTGCAATTTTGCAGATGATTGTAAAATGTGATTGAAGACAAAAGCTGTAAGCCCCAGTCAGACATAACATAAAAGAAACCACACTGTAAGTCCCTAGCACCTTTTCTAGTAGGACTCATCCCCTGAAGTGACACACTATTCCAGTCCTGAACTCCCTCTCTGAATAACAAAAACATCTCAAGCTATCTCAGAGCCTGACAATTTCATTTACCAGCCGACAAGTAAAAATAAAACCAAACTTCCCAGTTTCCCCCAAAGCAGTATAATTTATCCATATCAATACAGCTCATCCAGAGAAAAACTAACATACCTTGAAGCCGTGATGCTCGATGTATACAGTCTTAACATTTTTGTTTCCAAAAAAGGTAAACAAACCACCAATCAACAAAACATTATCTTTTGCTTTATCGGGCAAATTGGCCTTATTCCCATTTCATTGAAGTTAAAAATGGAAGAAGAGAAAGCTAAACCAATCTTGAAGCTGATCAATACTAAAGCAGAACTGTGAAATGAACTCACATCTTTTGATGCCCAGTTTAGAGCCTGAACCACATCAAATAAGAAAAATCCTTAAAGAAACCTGAAAAGCCACCTGCACGCTCATTTCAGTGAAGAAAAGCTGATCCCTTTGATTGCTGAAGCCAAACCAAACAGCAGACACAGAGATTTTACAGTCTCTTAGTGGTGAGCCATAGTTTATGCCATTTATCAGCTTTCCTGCAAAGCGTTAAGTGTCCATTTCACAAAGACAAAACCAAAAGCAAACAATTCCAAAACTTATCCAAACCCAGTTTACATAGTTTGTGGCACCCATTTGCTCCAGAGAAGTAAGCCCTTTTTTATGGGTTGGATTTGAATATAATCATGATACCATTTTCCCAGCTCATCTAAAAATGAAATGTTACAGAGATTAAAAAAAAAAAGTTTCTAGGTGACTCAGTTTGAGAAGCAGCACAATAATTGGGCATTATAATCTAAGAACAAGTCACTTGCATAGATGGACCCTGTGTTGCAAGCAATTGCAAGTTATATTCAATGCTAGTTTGGGAGATAAGTGGATGGGGGAGGAAAGACTTGGATCCAAGGGATACTGTATAGCACGAGAGCAATGTTAGCTTTATTTTGCAATGCATTATTTTCACAAGAACATGAATCAAAGAGATAAACTATGCCAATTTCTTCATATTTCTGACTTGTTACAGGATATTGTTTGCGTCCTCACTAATGACTCCTTGAGGTTGGTTATTACTGTGATTAGGAGTTGGGAGGATAGAGGTCTGAGACCTTTCAAAGGAAACATTTTGTTCAGAACTGTTAAGAGAAAATAAAGTCAGCATTACAGTAACTTTAACAACCCAACCAGGATAATGGTCTGTGCATGCAGACAGTGCTTTTGTTATTTTAAATGAGGGAGATAAACTCCACAGAAGATGGGAAGCTCAGATAACCAGCTATTCAGTCTTGGGGATCAGAAAGCTGTCAGCTTGAGAAATGTGAGTATCTGTGGAAACACTCTGGAAAAGGAAGGATGGTGAAGTTAGCAGGTGCCAAAAAAAAAGGCACTTTTGGTTTGCAGCACAGATAAACAAATTAAGGAATCAGAGATGCTTTGATATTCTTTGTAGCCTACTTAGATAGATTTTCCTCTACTTTCTATGGAAAAGAAGGCTTTGTGCAATACTATTCTGCTCTGACAGTTACCCCAAAAATACCAGTGGCCATGCTCATCACTGATGTCAGCATGAAAAACTCTCCTGGATTCATTAAGAATGAAGCAAAAAGGTAGCTTTACACCATGTTGATTCACAGCAATGGCAGATAAAAAGCATTCCTTGATGACAAAGGCAGGTTTTGTGGGATTTGGTGTCCTTCCTGCATCAACTCCTGTCTGCTGTAGTCACAAAAATAATAAACTTTTCATGCTCACTTGCTCAGAAGGTATGTTGTAAGGGAATGTATTTTAAAAATAAGAATCCCTTTCTTTCATTATCAACTCTATCAATTATCAGCTTCAGCTTTTATCACCAGTATTTAGCACTTGCCAGTATGGCAGGATCAAAGCAACAGTGTTTGCCCAGACCCCTTTGGTTCCTCCAATAGTGCAAGCTATCTGGCAAAGACATCACACTGTGGAGGAATTTCACTGAAGGATTTGAGTTAACCATGTCTCTGAGAACAACCAGGAGGTCTCTTTATTCAAAGCACTCAACAATTTCCCCTTTAGTGCAGATGAAACAGTTAAAAATCCTGATGAGAGAAATGTCTGTTGTATTCAGAGTTTCTTTATGCACATAGATACTAACAGACCAGCCTACACACTTTAAGAGCTAAGTTCATGTCTACATCCTAAAAGTGCCTTGAAAAGTTATGGACTAGACTAATGAGCAGACTCTATTTACTAAGAGAGATATAAAGAAAATGCATGTTTCCTCAAAGTATGTTTTCCTGGGAATAGGTCAGTGGTAAAATGCACCACATAACCTGGCAGATGACCACTGATTTCTAGCTTCAAAAACAGAGAAAATCAGACAAGCAAACAACCTCCCTCATCTGTACCATACAAAAGCGATCACTGGAAAGGATTTAATGGAATCAGCTTGTCAAAATGATGAAGCTGAAAAAGCTTTTACAGAATATGTCCATGACAAAAACTTTAGCATAACGTATATAGTGCAGAGTGGTTTTTGTCATGGCAAAAAGGAAGGAATATCATTAATTTAGACACTAAGTGTAAGGTTCTGCTGAAAATCTCCATGGGATAAATCGCAGAAATACAGTTTGACCAGACAAATGGAGCCAGGCAAGCCCCAGTTCTTGTTAGAAGTTATCGAAAGTGCCATTGAGTTTTTAAAGTCTGTCATCTCTGGTAGATGATAAGAAAAGGGTTGGGCTGTTTTCTTCAGATCTACAAGCATCTGGCTACAGTCTTGCTGAGGCATATACATGATTGGAATTGAAAATGAGTTCTTTTAAATGTGTTTCTTAAAGGGACCCTATTCATACACAGTACTTTCTCCCCAAATCTTTTATGGGAAAAAAGCTCATTACGGTCACACAGACAAATGCTGTATAATCTTTCACCCTGTCCACTAGCAACGTGTTCAATCCAATTTACAGCACTTCCTGCTATTCTAGTTCTGGACTCCCCACACAGCTCTCCTAAATGCATACCCATCCTGACCCACTGCTCCCCACCCGCTGCTCTTTCAATTTCAGGCTTCCCTGGAGCACTGACTGCCATTCATGCCTAATAGCAAGGTGGAGCAACTTGATTATACAACTCTGGAAAGTGAAATTTCTGTGCCTTTTGTGCTGAAATGCCATAATTAAGACACATATTATTGTATGTTGAAATGGTCCGAGATAGGGATGAGAGTGGCCTTTGCTTCAGGAAATGACATTTTGTATTTGTGACAATTTATATTAATCTAAAAAACAAAAGCTTCCGATTGAAGCTCCTTTAAACCCCTTCCCAGCTTGTTGACAGATCTACCCCTGCTCTTTACATCTGCTTCTACATCAGTACTAAGGGAAGCAGGGGCTGCCAATTAGTAGAGAGAAATTTTCAATATATCATTTACTTGGCTAATTCAAGTCCTTGTCCATTTTTGGAAGGTCCACCAGCAGACTGCAATTTTATTTCAATACAGCCTGGTTTTTTTAATCTGCCTTGGGCAATGCTGTCCACTAAGCATATACAGTCTGCTTTCAGTACTTGACATTTGGAGCAGGGGTGCATAGGTGGGATCAAGCAATGCAATAGACCACATCACAGAACAGATGTATAGCATTGTTTTTGCCTCCTGACTGGATTAATGTTAAACCCTTGAGCCCCCAAACCACATACTCAAGCCTGTGCTTAACATCAAACTTGTGAATGCAATGGGACTTGAGCATGCAATTAAAATTTAACCTTTACTTCAGGTTCTATTTAATAGAAATGGACTTACACATGTGCTTAAATGGCTTGCTTTGTTGAGACAATTCACTGAACTGAAGTAAGAATTGGGAAGAAGAGATGAAGACATCATTGGGATTTGGATTCACTGAGGATTAGAGAGGGAATAAATGTTCCAATGGAATTATAAAAGACGGTAACTTCTTTTGAAAAACAAAAAGCATTTTTTGATGTAATAACAGATTTACTGATACTCTACAGCTTCCTGGTTAGGAATGCAGTTTGATTTTCTCCTACACTTTTTACTTAAGCTAGTCATATATTGTCCATCATCATTCGCAGAAGGTCAGGCCAACTCCTGGGCCAATTCCTTAGACTGACTGCATAAGGGAGGTGAGAAACATGTCCAAAACAATTTCTTGCAGCATTTACTGCTCACAGTGTGAATACATATGTGAGCTGGTAGTTCACTACCTGAAAGCATACGAGCACGTGATTTTAAAGTGGGCCATTTGCTTTCACTAGAGCAAAGCCTGCCTGCTTGAATGTTTGCACAAAGCAAACACATGAAGGGTGTGACCGCAGCCCAAGCAAACTCATTTGCAAAAGTAAGCGAATCCTCGTGGGCTTTCTGTGTGTGTGTGCTTAAATGTCCACAAAGTTGTTCTTCTATTAGGTATAAATGGCCTTTCTGGTTGACACTGAGAAGCAGTGCACTGGTGCTCATCTCAAGGAAATACTCACTTCTGCCAGCTTTCCTCATCTGTCAATATGCCTGTGCACAGGGCAGGAGCAGGGGTGACTGGGAAGGACTGCTCTGGAGTGACAATAGAGTTTGCATCAAAGGTAGCATTCCTCTGCCTCTCTGAAATGCAGACATTTTACAAGCCTTTCTCCCTGAAGGAATTAGGATTAGACTTCAAAGCTGCAGAACAAAACAGAGTCATACAGGCACACAATTACTGTACTAAGTCCATGGATAATGATACCAAAGGGTTTAACGTTCATGAGATCTTTTCTGACTATTGTAGTATCCTCTCTGCTCTCAGAGTCCTGTCTCCGGAGAAAGCCTCTGACCCCTCTGGCAGCGGGCGCTGGAAGCTGGCATGACAGTGCCATGTGTCCCCTGCCTCACCGGCGCTATCATATTCCCACTAGAAAGATGCAGTATGTATCTTTCATGTTTCTTAATAAAGGAAAGGATTACATGGTACTAAGAGTATCAGACACAACCTAACCAGTCCTTCTTTCACCCCAGTTCTCTTCTCCCAAGCTACACATCACATCAACTCAAAATTAATTTATCTTAGGTAAACAGCACAGAAATATGACAAACAGAATTAACTCCTCTTCAACTTGCTACACTTTTTTTTTCTTTCACATTCTTTACAAACAGAAGTGGAAAATTATATGTACATAACAGCAAATGTTCTCTTACTATTTTTCTTTTTTACGTTTTTTTTTAACTGTTTTTATCTTATATAAACAGTGGCGATGGAATTATAAACACTATTATTCCACCTCCATGTTAATACTCTTATTATCTTGCATAAACAGAAGTGAACGAATATGTACATGACACCAATCAATCCTTATAAAAAGGAGAGAGAAGTTTTTATCTTTTATAAACAGCGGAGGAAGAACTTAATGAATTCAAAATGTAGTTTTCCTGTTTATAATATTATGATCTGAAAGTAGAAGCCAAATGGATGTATATTCAACATCACACAAGCAGTTATGAAATACTTACTTTTTGCTGACTTCAAGAGTAAATGCAGCATTAGTGAAAACTTCTGGTTTCAGGGATTTGAAAACTGGTGGCCTGAGTTTAATCACAGAGCAGGGGCTGCACTCTCTTCTCCTACGATACTTTTGCCAAAGTTCTTCAGTCCCTTCCTTGAAGGGCCACCCAAGATAAAATTGGATAGCTCAGGATCTGTGGTGAACCGTTAGTACTTGGTCTTTCTGCTGAGATTGCCAGATATAGGGGGCTAATTAATACAGATGGATTTTGTGTAATGTGGACACCTGCCACTAGAAACTGGGCTCAGACCCCTAAGTCATTTCACAGAGGCCACCCAACAGCTGTTCAACAGTAATGACTTTGGGGCATGAGTGACCGAGGTCAGATATAAATGTGTAACTTCAAGCTGATAGGCTCCATATGTCAGTACTAATCCCCATAACCACCCACGCCTTCTGCTTTCTTATTTTTGTGTGTTTGTTTCTCACTGATCTTCTAAAGCCCATCTCCAAGCCTTTAAGATTTTTCCCTCTACCTCATATGCCAATCTAAACCAGGATGAAGTGCAGTTTCAATCCTTTTTCCCCTGTACCATACTTTCCTATGGTGGAACATCTCTTCCTTTGATGTAGAGTCTACCTCTTTCTCATCCTAAATTAAGTCAGACATGGGAACCGGGTTTCCCACATAGGACAAGCAGAGAAGCAGAGGAGATTTGTTTTCATTTTTGTTTTTTTATTCAGGGCCTCTATCTTTTCAAAAAAGGGGCTGCTGTTTAGGTCAATGACACTCTTTGTTTCTATCCTTTGCAAAAGCAACATGCATTTGGTTTCAGCTAGTCTGGGTTTAAACACAAGCTGGAGTCTCCTACATAGCTGGGTGCAACTGCCAGGCCAGGTGATTATCTTTGCATTTCTTTTAAAAGCTTTGATTCTGAGGTCCCAGCCTGAACAGAGCTGCCCCAAGTTTTAACTCATATCCTGCTTCCCCATTCCCCACAATGTTGGGACCTGGGTATATGAAGAGAAGATCACTTGAAAAATTGGGACTCAATTCCACTGTACAGATTTTAACAGGATGCATGGTTTGAAACACCTGGTAATGGACAAAAATCTCTTCTGTGAGTTTTCTATGTGTTAAGGAGATCATGAGGCAAAATCTCTGTAAGAAAATTTGGCGGATTTGGGGATAATCAGGGAATGTAGACTCCTCTGTTTTGGGACTAGAAGGAACAGTTTTGCTTGGCAGTCTTCTACTTTGCTGCATCTCAGACTGTGAAAAAATTTCCTTAAAATTGCTCAGATAATTGAGATACACTGATCATGAATATGGAAACAGTGTTGTCTCTCTCATCTCCCTCATTTCTCTCCTTTCTCCTCCTTGTATTAAATCTATTTTCTGTATTTGTACATACTCTGAGCCTTAGTGATCTTTCTGCTTGTTATCAGAGAAAAGCCCTGAGATGCAAAGTCTGGCCAGCAGGATCTGTGTCTGAATTTTTCTCTTCACAGGGATGTTTAAGTCTAAATTCCGTAGCATAAGGCTCTTCTATCTAAGAAGGCTTCTTAAAGCACCAAATTAAACACACAAGGGATAAGTAAGGCCTTTCAGAGAAGGGTAGCCAAAAATAGAAGGAAAAAAATGTATTCCACCATTTGTTTTGAAAACACCAAAAATTATTAAAACATATTCTAAATTAAAATTTTTTAAAAAATAAAATAAAATTACCATATGAACAAATTCCCTGCCAAGTTCCATTTTTAAATCAAAGCCATTTTAGGCTCATATGTAGAAAAAAGAGAGCCTTAAACTAACAAACTTACGTAATTGATTTTTAAAAACTGCACAGACGTGCTTAGCTGAATTTGCCGAATCTGTTCGGACTACATGAGGAGAGAGGAGGAGGAAAGGGAAGGACATGCAAAGGTTTGGGATTCATCTGTGTAACTGCCCCTAAGTTGAGAGTCCCTTTGAAGTTGGTTCCAGCTTTCTAGGAGCCAAGAAAGATGACTCACTCCAATCTAGTTTCTCCCCCTGCCCCCTTTCATTAGACCTCAAAATTTAAGACAAACACAAATAGCAAAGGGAGAGGAGTGAGTGAGAAGAGAGATACAAATATACCCACAAAGACTCTTAAACAAGAAGGAACAAAGGTTAGGGAGCTTTTGGGGTTGGCAGAAAAATATACACTGTTAAGTAGGACAGAGAGATGAATTGAGCAGTAAGCAAAATGCACTTAAGTTGCACGAACAGAAGAAAGTGAAAGACAAATAAATACTTGTATATCTTACCCAGGATAGTTCTTTTCCAACTAAGAAATGTCTTTAGCTTAGAGGCTATCCCTACATTCAAAGCAAGTATAATAATATATAAATCATAAGAGAAGGGATTACTCAGGCAGCAGTGTCACGACTGAAAAAGCAGAACTGGAGGTCTCAGCCTGTCAACTCACTGCTCCTCTTCCAAGTCCTACATGTCTTCTTCCACTCTGATGCTCTAACTCCATGCAGCAACAGCTTCATGACTTCCTATAACCTACTCTGCTTGAAGAACCAGGATGTGTATCTTCCTGCCTTGTACCTGTCCCCATGAAATTTTCCAAGGCCAAATGGAACAACCTCTGACCTACTCAAAGGCACCTGCTTGTCTCTTCATGCCAAATTCTGGGTGGCCAGGAATGCCTGCTCACACTCTTGGGGATTGCCCAAGTAATCTTCAAAGGCTTTCCGAGAGTCAGTTGTGTTCCTTCACCTGACATCTTCTAAGGTCAACTAAGAGGCCTCCTTCCTTTCCCTTCAACAGGCTCCCCAATCAAGTTTTGTTCCTTTCAGATTCTGTCATTAGCACTAACAACAAAATTACTTCTGCATCTGGTGACTGCATGGCCTTCCTTCCCTGGCACATCTCCGCATTCACTTCCCAGTGTTCGGACAAGAGTGTGTCTGGATCCAGGTTTAAGCAGCCACTCAAAGCTGGTGGTGTGATTTAAGCCTCTCCCTGTACTAATCTAACAAGAATGCTGTGACCACCAAAGGGTAAAGAGTCATAATTGTCTAGTATCATTATTATAGGAGGGCAAAGGGGATTCTGTTCCTTTTTTAAAATTAAAAATGTGTGCAAGTTCAAGAATGCTTCTCTGTTAAATTTACACAGAAAACTAATCTCAGTTCATAATGATGAACAATGACTTAACAGGAAAGATAAATCACAGCCAGAAGGCAGGTCCCAGGACTGTGCAGTCAATAAAAGAAATAAAATCCCTCATGATATAAGAAAAGTTACAATAGGGCCACAATAAACTATCCACATTTGGTGGCCTAAATCACTCCTTCTGTTAACTCCTCTACAACCCACATAGCTGCAGATGTTCCTTCCAGTCACACTTCTGCAGTCACAAAGCCTAAGAAACACATCATTGGTGATCCATGCTCTGCCCCATCATCTCTGGTGAAGCAGCATTGGTGTAACCTAGGGAGAATTTGCCCATCTGAGACGAGGGAGTTGAGAAATCACCTCAGGAATGTCTCATTACAATCGGATTTGCAGACTGTTTATACAGGCACATGCAGCATTATTCTTTAGACTCCTTGTTTAGATTAAGGTCCCTGCATGTGAGGAGCTGAAGCTCCACATTCCAAGGAGCTGTCTCTCCCAACAGGACAAAACCACCGCCTTCTGCTGCCAGGTGTGTGCAAAGGGCATGAAGTTTTCAGTCTCATTTCCCCAAAAGCAAAGGTTGGATCAAGAGTTTGGTGGAAGGCCCCAATTGTAGGCAGCCATCAACTCTGAGGGAGGTCCAATCTGAGCTGAAGTTTCCTTTGCATTCATAGCTTTAATCTAGGAATTATACCATTGTCATCCTCAAAGGGAGAAGTTCTACCAGACCTGAAAGAAACATTACTCCTGCCTGAGCCTGGCCACTGATCCTGACCAAATCTTTAAACCAGACTGAGATGCTCTAGAGGAAGTGGCAATGAAACAAAATGCCCATGATAAATCAACCCTTCTCAGGGTCTTCCCACACGAGGAAACACAGGCTATGGATAAGTCATTAATTACTTAAGTCAACCGTAACCTATATACATTGTGCACCAGATCAAGCACTCACAGGATTTGTTCAATACCAAAAGAGGACTAGGACATTTCACTGTGCTGTACAGAAATAATATCATCAAGACAAGAGACTGAAATAAAATCTTTTTTTTGTAGCTAGAGGAAGAAATTGGTTCAAAAGTTTTATCTTATGAGGCTCTAAAGTACTTGGCTTCTACCAGCTTCTGAGGATGTTGTGGATGCTCAGCACCTTATCATAATGATATAGAAAGCATCATGCATATTCTGAGCTTGTATATTTTAAATGTCCATAAAAACCAAAATGAAATTGACACTTGTGTTTAATAAATGAAATAATAATAATACTACTAAACTGAAAGTACAACTCCCTCAGCTTCAGTTCACCTTTTATGTATGTGTGGAAGTGTCCTTCTGGGTAGAGGAGCAGAGTTGTGCTGGGAAAATGAGTAATTTCCAGCTGGAGCAATGTACAAAGAAAAAAATTGTAATTTGATCAAGGGAGTGATATCTCTTCCATTCTCAAATCAGTATTTGCTGCCAGATATGGGAAAGCTGTGACTCAAATCTGTAAATGCTTGTGAAAACATGATGGTTTGCAATAGAATGTGCAAGCACTTTACTTATAACCACCTCTTTAAACAGAAGCAGAGCAGAAAGTTTGGTCTAGGGGCTAGTGAGGCTTTGCAAAATTATCACAAAATTCCATCAGCCCCACAGTGACTAGCTACTCCAGAGCAGTTAGCCTGACACAGCCATTTGGCACTGCTGGCCTGATAGTTCAGCGATGAACAACAGTGGGAAGAGTGAAGATCTCTGAAGCCTTCCATCAACAACCCACCAAGCATTGAGCTCACAACCCTGCACTCTAGAGAAAAGAGATTTTGCAAGACTTGTTTAGAACAAACTGCTAAGGAACAAGAGCACCTGAAGAATTACCTCCTTTTTTTCACAGGTAGTCACAGTGATACTCAGGGCAAATAAGTTTGTGTGAACAAGTGTGTGAAGAGTTCTAACCAGTTGGATGAGAACTTGGTTTTCCAGAGAGCTAAAAAAACCATGACAAGGTACGGTAGGAGACTATTAAAATGCATCACCACGCTACAGTGACGCTGTGTTCTTTTAATGGGCCCATTCCTTTAACAGATGTTTTGAGCAGAGAGCTGCAGCCTACTATTGCTGAAGCCCACAGAAAAAGGACATGTGCATTGTTCACTTTTTTTGGAAAGTACTCTGTGGCATTTTAGAGCTGTGGTATTAATTTAAGCCGTACCTGATCCCAACTCCCAGAAATAATTAAGAGCCTGTGCCAACATTTATTCCAATTCTGATTTACAGTTCTTGTCAGTATAAATACAACTGTCCTTTTCTGCCACAGGGAAGGGTGAACAGCTTTAAAAAAAAATGCAAACCAGTCTGATCTTTTACCCAGAACACTGCTGAGAAACTAATCCTTTAACCATGCCAGTTTGGGAATGAGCAACAAAGGCAACAGGCATTTTGTTCTGGGAAATGTTGCATATTTGGACCCTGAATCTTCTTCAAACTTTAAAAATGCTGACGGAAGCTCTGAGCTCTTTATTACTAAATACATGCAATGAGCTTTTGAAAAAAAACCCTCTGTTTAGACATACAATGCATTTTGCTAGGCCTATGACACTAAGTGACAAAACACTGTGCTCAACACAGCCCTTAAGTAATTTACAGCCCAGTCTTGGAAATATAAACAAAGGAGTTCTACTACTGTGGATACTTAGTTAAACTCATCTTCCTAGTCCTTTACCCTTAAGTACTCAGACAAAAGTTAAATGGACAGAGAATAGATTAAGACTTTGGAGCTATTTTCAGAAAAGCTGGTCCCATCAAAGTCAGCTTTATCTTTGATTTTAAGAAGCCAGCAGTAAATGTGGGATTTAATCTTTTTTTATTACTTATTCCATTATATGACCTAGTATTTTTCTGCCTCA
>VYZU01062454.1:2326-60200 GCA_013401355.1 Ceyx cyanopectus | reverse complement strand
TCTGCAGTATCATTTGTTGCCTGTACATATCATGTCTTTGTGCTCACAAACTGCACAGACAATAAAGTGCATATATGATAATATGGCAAATAGAAAAAAAGACATGGAAAGTTACCATCACTTGGCTTGTATACAGAAGATTATAATTTTTTGAGGGTATCATTTAGCTGTAAGATGCTCAGAAAAAATTCAGTCTAATGAAGACTGCCCAGGCATCCTCACTAGACTCAGGCCCTGCTTTCAAATAACATGACTATCTTTTGGCACAGTTATAAGTCCCTGTTTATAGCATGAAGATGCAGCTTCAAAAACCTTTCACAAAAGGGAAGAATTCTTTTAAGTTGGATTCAACTTCCTGCTGTAAATAAACAGAAGGTGCATACTTTCTAGTGTCATTTAGTTATCAGTAACTTTTACCTCCACAAATCCTTGAAAAATAAGGTATAGTGCAAAAATCTTGGGAGAAAACCTAAAATTTCACTTTGGTTCAACATATGTAGACAGAAAATGACAAGAAAACCTTCAAAAAGATCACTGATTCTGCCTTGAAATGCAATCACATCCATGCTTCAGCATGGACTTTTTGGTTCAGATGTGGAATGTGATACTTCAACTAAAATGTTGTTCTCCACATCTGAAGTCATTGTTTGAGGAGAATCTGGCAACTGGCAAGCATGTTGTTTATTCCTCAACTGCCTGGATGTTATAAATGTCTACAATAAAATAAATAAACGAATTCAAAGAAATTTCCAATTGTGAACAAATCATAACAAGTTGTTTCACTTGTTCAATTATAGGTAATCAGAACTGTGTTACACTGCTTCTATTCATGTTTTCCAGGTAACAAAGTCAAGGGAAGATCTGATTGAGGAAAGGATGGGAAGATCCCATCACTGGAGTCCTTGTATCATCTCAGTCTCAACATAAAGATGATATTAAGGACGCTTTATACAAGTTCTGCTGAACTTTGCATATTGCAAAAATGGAAAGCAAGCAAATAACAAAATAATCCACAATCGCCTTAACGAGTGTTGCAATTGCAAACAGGTATTTGAACATTAAACCAATAAAGCTTTAGTTAAATCAAGGTCCTCCTCAAATCCAACATCTAAGAAGCCTTTTACAGATGTTTGGCTGCAGAAATACTTAACAATATGTAGGGATAAAGCTCTAACTTAAATGAATTATAATAAACTAGGAGCTGAATATTTTGCAAGTATAACTTAGCATGTTTCAGCTAAGNCTTTCTGGAAAATAACAGTAAATTTAACATATCATGATTTAATAAATATATTTTATTTCAACTTTTAAATGTTTCTTAGAGCATGCTATCTAAAGCACTTCCAAAGTGCTTCCCAAGTTATAAAAAATTCCAAAATTCTTACAAAATGTCAAGTGCATTGAATTCCTCCTTGTGTAACTACAAGTTATGTAGCTGCTTTGGTAGAAACCTACTGTACTTTTTGCTCAGTTCACTAAAGTAAGAATATCTACGGCTTTGCAATTTGTATATTCAGGTTTGTCTCAGCTTTTTTTTTTTCGGATACTTTACAATTTAAAAACCCCAAAGTGTAAGACATGAAATGAGGAGTGACTTTTAAATTGAATTTGGTTTTAAAATCTGTGGTTTATATTTCAGAATATCAACATGGCTGCAGAAATACTTAACAATATGTAGGGATAAAGCTCTAACTTAAATGAATTATAATAAACTAGGAGCTGAATATTTTGCAAGTATAACTTAGCATGTTTCAGCTAAGATCTAAATAATCACACCGATTTTACAACATCTAAAAATGTGGCCAGACATCCTTTTGGCTAGTTGATATATTATTTCAACAGCTTGGTATTTTATAATTTCCTTCTTGCTTGATACTTAGAGCCATCTCTTCTCTATCAGTGTCACTAAATGCACCATTTGGAAGCACATAATAGTCAAAACATAACATAAAGGCGAGCTTTTTTCTATGCCTGGACTGGTGACGTAGATATCTTCTTCTGAGAGGCTGTTTATCAAGCCAAGCTATGCTTACTTTTGAATGGCTGAAGTTCGTGTTGCAGCTGATTTGTCTGTTCAGTATCTCAGTGTGAACATGAAACCCACCAAGCCTGCCATCCTTCAAATCCATCCCTGCTCATCAAACATAGCACAATGCAAACATCTGTAGTGCTGTGGCTTTCAGTGCTCATTGTATAAGCTTTCTCTCTCCTTTACAACCACAGTTAAATTTTCCTGTTTTTCTAGTTCCCTCTTATTTATGCCCTGTTCTCAATACCCATGTACTTCTCAATACTTTGAAAGAAGCAGACTGGGACCATTTCACACCCTCACAAGCTTCATACAGGAGNTCTGCAGTATCATTTGTTGCCTGTACATATCATGTCTTTGTGCTCACAAACTGCACAGACAATAAAGTGCATATATGATAATATGGCAAATAGAAAAAAAGACATGGAAAGTTACCATCACTTGGCTTGTATACAGAAGATTATAATTTTTTGAGGGTATCATTTAGCTGTAAGATGCTCAGAAAAAATTCAGTCTAATGAAGACTGCCCAGGCATCCTCACTAGACTCAGGCCCTGCTTTCAAATAACATGACTATCTTTTGGCACAGTTATAAGTCCCTGTTTATAGCATGAAGATGCAGCTTCAAAAACCTTTCACAAAAGGGAAGAATTCTTTTAAGTTGGATTCAACTTCCTGCTGTAAATAAACAGAAGGTGCATACTTTCTAGTGTCATTTAGTTATCAGTAACTTTTACCTCCACAAATCCTTGAAAAATAAGGTATAGTGCAAAAATCTTGGGAGAAAACCTAAAATTTCACTTTGGTTCAACATATGTAGACAGAAAATGACAAGAAAACCTTCAAAAAGATCACTGATTCTGCCTTGAAATGCAATCACATCCATGCTTCAGCATGGACTTTTTGGTTCAGATGTGGAATGTGATACTTCAACTAAAATGTTGTTCTCCACATCTGAAGTCATTGTTTGAGGAGAATCTGGCAACTGGCAAGCATGTTGTTTATTCCTCAACTGCCTGGATGTTATAAATGTCTACAATAAAATAAATAAACGAATTCAAAGAAATTTCCAATTGTGAACAAATCATAACAAGTTGTTTCACTTGTTCAATTATAGGTAATCAGAACTGTGTTACACTGCTTCTATTCATGTTTTCCAGGTAACAAAGTCAAGGGAAGATCTGATTGAGGAAAGGATGGGAAGATCCCATCACTGGAGTCCTTGTATCATCTCAGTCTCAACATAAAGATGATATTAAGGACGCTTTATACAAGTTCTGCTGAACTTTGCATATTGCAAAAATGGAAAGCAAGCAAATAACAAAATAATCCACAATCGCCTTAACGAGTGTTGCAATTGCAAACAGGTATTTGAACATTAAACCAATAAAGCTTTAGTTAAATCAAGGTCCTCCTCAAATCCAACATCTAAGAAGCCTTTTACAGATGTTTGTCTTTCTGGAAAATAACAGTAAATTTAACATATCATGATTTAATAAATATATTTTATTTCAACTTTTAAATGTTTCTTAGAGCATGCTATCTAAAGCACTTCCAAAGTGCTTCCCAAGTTATAAAAAATTCCAAAATTCTTACAAAATGTCAAGTGCATTGAATTCCTCCTTGTGTAACTACAAGTTATGTAGCTGCTTTGGTAGAAACCTACTGTACTTTTTGCTCAGTTCACTAAAGTAAGAATATCTACGGCTTTGCAATTTGTATATTCAGGTTTGTCTCAGCTTTTTTTTTTTCGGATACTTTACAATTTAAAAACCCCAAAGTGTAAGACATGAAATGAGGAGTGACTTTTAAATTGAATTTGGTTTTAAAATCTGTGGTTTATATTTCAGAATATCAACATGGCTGCAGAAATACTTAACAATATGTAGGGATAAAGCTCTAACTTAAATGAATTATAATAAACTAGGAGCTGAATATTTTGCAAGTATAACTTAGCATGTTTCAGCTAAGATCTAAATAATCACACCGATTTTACAACATCTAAAAATGTGGCCAGACATCCTTTTGGCTAGTTGATATATTATTTCAACAGCTTGGTATTTTATAATTTCCTTCTTGCTTGATACTTAGAGCCATCTCTTCTCTATCAGTGTCACTAAATGCACCATTTGGAAGCACATAATAGTCAAAACATAACATAAAGGCGAGCTTTTTTCTATGCCTGGACTGGTGACGTAGATATCTTCTTCTGAGAGGCTGTTTATCAAGCCAAGCTATGCTTACTTTTGAATGGCTGAAGTTCGTGTTGCAGCTGATTTGTCTGTTCAGTATCTCAGTGTGAACATGAAACCCACCAAGCCTGCCATCCTTCAAATCCATCCCTGCTCATCAAACATAGCACAATGCAAACATCTGTAGTGCTGTGGCTTTCAGTGCTCATTGTATAAGCTTTCTCTCTCCTTTACAACCACAGTTAAATTTTCCTGTTTTTCTAGTTCCCTCTTATTTATGCCCTGTTCTCAATACCCATGTACTTCTCAATACTTTGAAAGAAGCAGACTGGGACCATTTCACACCCTCACAAGCTTCATACAGGAGAAGCCCAGAGGGTACTTGCAACTGCTCTGATGGGCAAGCCTTGGAGGTGGCAAACAAAGATCTCTAGAGAAATTGTTAAAGCAAGCAGTGATCAGGATTTCAAAAGGCATCCAGCACCAAAGGAACAACCCTAACCTGCTAATGTGATNCTCAGCTTTTTTTTTTTCGGATACTTTACAATTTAAAAACCCCAAAGTGTAAGACATGAAATGAGGAGTGACTTTTAAATTGAATTTGGTTTTAAAATCTGTGGTTTATATTTCAGAATATCAACATGGCTGCAGAAATACTTAACAATATGTAGGGATAAAGCTCTAACTTAAATGAATTATAATAAACTAGGAGCTGAATATTTTGCAAGTATAACTTAGCATGTTTCAGCTAAGATCTAAATAATCACACCGATTTTACAACATCTAAAAATGTGGCCAGACATCCTTTTGGCTAGTTGATATATTATTTCAACAGCTTGGTATTTTATAATTTCCTTCTTGCTTGATACTTAGAGCCATCTCTTCTCTATCAGTGTCACTAAATGCACCATTTGGAAGCACATAATAGTCAAAACATAACATAAAGGCGAGCTTTTTTCTATGCCTGGACTGGTGACGTAGATATCTTCTTCTGAGAGGCTGTTTATCAAGCCAAGCTATGCTTACTTTTGAATGGCTGAAGTTCGTGTTGCAGCTGATTTGTCTGTTCAGTATCTCAGTGTGAACATGAAACCCACCAAGCCTGCCATCCTTCAAATCCATCCCTGCTCATCAAACATAGCACAATGCAAACATCTGTAGTGCTGTGGCTTTCAGTGCTCATTGTATAAGCTTTCTCTCTCCTTTACAACCACAGTTAAATTTTCCTGTTTTTCTAGTTCCCTCTTATTTATGCCCTGTTCTCAATACCCATGTACTTCTCAATACTTTGAAAGAAGCAGACTGGGACCATTTCACACCCTCACAAGCTTCATACAGGAGAAGCCCAGAGGGTACTTGCAACTGCTCTGATGGGCAAGCCTTGGAGGTGGCAAACAAAGATCTCTAGAGAAATTGTTAAAGCAAGCAGTGATCAGGATTTCAAAAGGCATCCAGCACCAAAGGAACAACCCTAACCTGCTAATGTGATCTTGAAAATACCTTCAGGCAATCAATGACACCTTTAAACACCTCGATGATTTTGATAACCTGGCATTCAACAATTAGATCCCTCCATTATAAAGTCTCTATAAATGGGAAAAATGGCAACAGCACGCAGTACTCAAATGCAGCATCTCAAAAACTGCTGCAAGGCTGACATTCACTTCTCATACTAAATCCAGAGAGGCTACTCTGTCTACCATGCAGACATCCACTATCAGGTTCTAGGTATCTGATCAGCCCTGCATGCTACACAAATAACTGCAATCTTTTCTGTTTCTGTACAAAGCGAGGGTGTCTGTGAAGCTCCAGACATTATGTGCCCCAGGCAAATCATCCACTTCAAGGGTTCGGAGGGTATTGTTCATTTACTTTATTAAAGTTATTTGTTCCAGTTTCAAAATACAGCAAATCTGAGAATTATGAAACATGCCTAGTCAGTCAGACATCTGGTTATCACCAACAATCGGGATGGCAGGCCATTCTGAAGCCCTGTTTTATGGGAAAAATTACTGTTCAGAAAATAATTTCCTTTAGCAAATAATGTTTACAACTCTAAGGATCTAAATAGGTTCTCCGATTCAAAAATACAAGAGAAAGCCTAAAAACAACTATTAGGTCAGACAAGCAAATGTTAAAACCAGTTAGAAACCAGGGCTTGCTCTCCACTTTAATTTAATTTCCCCTCTCCGAAGTACCGACACAAAGCTTTTCTCTTACAGGGAGCTAAATACCAGCTATTCCTTAAGTGTTATGAGAGAAAAGTAAAGGTTCAGGAGAGCTTTCTCTGAACCTCTGCATTTATCTGACTGGGATCAGGCAAAACACAGTCATTAGCACTTGCTCAACTCAGAAGTCCCGGGTACAGCGTGCCCACTGGCTTTTCATGACTCCTGAGGGGGCTGACTGTTGAAGAGTAGTGCCAGTCTCCTCCTATTCCCCCGTTCCTGCTGGCACCCTGAGGCAAGCATCTGGGAGTGTATGCTGCCCCTCTCTGAAGCAGGTGCAAAGAATGGTAGTCAGTGTGTTCGCTCCCCATGAGCCTGCTGCAGGCAGACAGAAAAGCCTGGAAATCCCTCCAGTAACCCTCCCGGGAGAGAATGAGAATTTAGCCAAGTGCACTTAAGACCAAAATTGTTGCAGAAAGGAGACACATACACTTGTTAAAATCTGTCTGTAACATTTCCTCCCAACCTCCCCTTACTGTGGACCGATCTGGATTTCTAAAGAGTATAATTATGTCTTGCACAACGATTATGAGCTTTGGGAGCTCTCAGAGAAAATTTCCTCACTGCACATGTGGCCATTGGCTGACACACCAAACACATATCACTCCTATTTTATTTCTTTATTTTTATTCTAAACCTTGCATTTTACTGTGAGAGAGGTAAAGAAAAAGGACAGACACCCAAGCCGAGGGTCAGGTTCTGCAGTATGCTAGGCTGCCCCAAAAGCCAAAGGCAAGAGCCAAAAGAATGACCTTTATTTGCTAACAGTCCTATTCCTCTGCCTGCCTTCCTACTACCAACAGTGTGACATCTAATCTATCTGTACATCACCAACAGACACTTTACCAAGAATGTATTGACACATTCTTGATTTGCCCCTCTTATGTTTTCCTTTAAAAGACATACAAACTAGATTTTGTCTTCCCTAAAGCAGATGCTCAGAATTCACTGTATGCCCACACAGTAACATCAAGGTTTACAATCTTTGCAAAGCTACCTGGTAGCTTTAAAAAAAAAGCTGACTGACTGGCAAAATGCTAACAGAAAGTATTACTGTAATACACTATCCCCCTTTCTAAATGGATCACTGATGGGCTGGACATCAACTTTGTCAATGGGAGATGCCTTTGTACTGAGTACAATTAAATGTTTTTATTTTAAAAGTCTTTCCTGGATGACACAGCACATTGTCCACTCATGGGAAAATGGCACTGCTATCTATCTATCTATCAATCTACCTACCTGTCACAAATGATATAGCCAGTACAGAATAAAATAAATTATTTCACCTGCATATTGTGAAAATTTCAAGGCACCTGCACTTGTTAAAATGGAAGGTATGTAAGAATAGCGTCAAGTCAGCTTGTATGCCTGAGGGTAATGGACATCATCCTTTTTTTTCCCCACCTCAGTCACCATCTTTTCTATTTCCAAAGGGCCTTCAAAGATGAAAATGAACTTGACAATCACTCTGCAAGGCAAACTGATCCTGATTCTTCCAGTCACTTTGTAATTCACTGCAGATGGTGAGAGTGAGATGTTTACTGGCTGGCAGGTAATGAGCCTTGTTGCAGATAATAGTGATGGACGGGCAATCTTGCCTGCTGACAAGGAGGCAACTCAACATGGGCACATGGCATTCATCCATGACTTCATGTAAAAGGATAGCTGTGACAATGTACACAGGTTATATACTACCCTCCTCTGTTAATGTCAGCATGCAGCTACACTTAAGCCTTTCCTGTTCTCATTTAAGTAGTGTAGAACTGATCCTGATTGTCCATGAAATTAGAAGAGTCTGATTTGTGACCGAATGTTTACTCTACTATAAGAAAAAAACTTGATCTGTTTAAACATCTAGTATTCCCTCTTCCCAGGTAATGCCATTCTTCACAACTGTCAGTGCTTCTTTGTAAAAGAAATGACCCTCAGGCATAGTATAAGACTCTGTGGAAGAACTATGTACACCTTTGCCAAAAGTAGAAACAACTCCTTTTTTTTTTTTTTCACTGGGCTTGTATACATGTTGTGAAAGGCCTACACACACTGAATTATGTGTCAGCATTTCCATTTCCATCCCCACCCCCATATAAAGGAACTCTATTATTAAGAGACCTACATACTGCCCTGAATTTTTATCTCAGACATAAGGGTAGTGGATTTGGACAAGCTCAGCCACTTGATGAGATGTACTTAAGCAGCTGGTTCCGAGAGAAAATCAGAGTAATTCAGAAATGCAACAGAAAACCCTAACTCCATTTCTCCTCATAACTTTATGAAGCAAAATTAAAAATTGCACATGTAATCAAATACCACCAACATATTATGTTTCACCAGAATATATTCCTCTTGAAGAAAGGGGATATGGCTAAAATTAATAAAATATGCATACAAAAAAATGTGTTGGTTCATACATATATATAAATATAAATGCATTTAAACATGGATATTGTCACTCCACGGACAGAAAACACTTGCTCTTAAGTTTTCCTATTCTGAATCAAAGATCCTTTCCCTTCTTCCCTGGTGAAATAGGATCACTTGTACCATGCCCAGGCTTCATGACTTGATAAACAATCCCAGTGCTATGAAAGTTTCATCCAAAACCTGTCTCTTCATAGATTCGCTCCAGATATTCTTTCTACTTTAAAGACTCATGTGATCATCACTTTGATCCGTTCTCCCTCAGCTCTATTAGGGGCACAATCTCTTCAGGGCTTGCAGCTTATAAAAAGACCACCATATTTTGATATGCCTTTGATGTTGTCTTCCAAAGTATCTTTGATTTTTAAGTTCTGTTCAATTCTTTCCCCATTAACCTTGATTTCACTGAGGAATTAATCAATCTATAGTTTTATTGGAAGGCTAATTTAGAAATTCTGCTTTCTCCGTCACTGTTATTCTCCTCTTAGCTGGAAAGGTAGGTGAAACAGTACAAAAAACTGACCACTGTTCACAAAAAACAAAGCTACAGATAAGCTAACAACTTTCTTGAGTCTTGAGTTGTGCTTATTGCCCAACGTTCGTAAGAATCATTAAGGTGCCAGCAAACGAAGTGGTTCCACAGGATGATAACGAACCACACAGACCTTCCATAAGGCCACTGGAGACTGAGAGCTGTTACTAATGGATAACTCCTCAGTAGGACTGTGGTCTCGGTCCTGTGCTTGAAGATTAAGTCTCCCTCACATACAACACTTGCATTCCCCCTTCTTTCGACACACAGCAGAGGCTGAAGCTGAAAAGGCCAAATGAACTAGTGTGTCTGAAGTAAACTAAACACAGAGCAGTGAAACACTTAAGAGGAGAAACTGGCAAGTCTCTTTAGTAGGTATTTCCAATTTTTAGCTTATAATATTTGAGATTTATTCCCCCTCCTGAGGCACCTCTATATGAGACTGAAGAGAAATCTTCACTGGTATAAAGAGACAGATGAAGGCTAAAACCAGGTCAGCCATACACGTGCACACCCCCCCCCCCCCCCCAGGATTTATTTATACACCCTAACTACATTCAGGTGACATTCAGATACTTTTCAGGTTCTTAAAAAATAAAGAAATAAAGCTCCAACTATGGAAGCTGTATCTCAGTGTGCCTTTATTTAAAACTATCCTGCTTTTCCCTCATGACACTGTTTACTTCCTATTCTTTAGAGGAACAGCTTAGAAGACCTTCTGCCCTCTCCTCACTTAAATAAAACTGCTACTAATGGAAATGAGCATACTCAGTCCTTGCAGCAACTGGCATGTGCATCCCCATCCTTTTCGGTATCAGCACAGGGCCATCACTGCAGCCTGTTGCCTTCACTAAGGCTCCGCCAGCACAGTTCAAGGGTTCCTTCCCAAGAGCACGCGTAATGCTACCACAATTACCATTCTGGGTTAACGCTCTAACGCCTAACCCTTGGGACAACTGGAGCTTCTGAGAAGACACCGCGATGAGAGAATCCAAATGCAGCTCATCAGATATGTGCCCTTTCCAATGATCCTCCCTATCACTCATCGCACTCGCTATCTAAAGCCTCTCTGGCAGAGAGGCACAGGCTGGGCGCTACATGACCTGCTCACCGCACTTCTCACCCTCCACCGCTTAAGTGCGCAGTCGAACATCGTAGCCTGAGAGTCCCACGTGGGGCTTCTCTGTCTAGCCCCGTGGCCAGGCACGGTTCCTACTGTATCACGCCTTTCCCGGAATCTTAGCCCCGCTGGAAAGCATTCAGCATTGAGAGGACCCGTCTTTATGCTGATAACACTAAAATATAAAATAATGCCAACAGCTGGTGCTACAAATGGCTTTTAAAAACGATGTTCATTCACTAAAATTCCTCTTGCTACTTTTGACATGAAACACGCAGTCTCTAATTATTCTGATCAAGACGGTGAAATACAAAAACAAACTTTAATTGTGTTTAACAGATATTTAATCAGGACTCACTGAACTACAGATTAAAGCTGAAATTCATAAACCATAATTACCCAATTGTCGCAAGCTTTTTGGTCCACATTCTGCTTCCGTCTGGGCGTCTGGCACTTTGCCCCGAATTTCTTTTAGTGTCTTCTCAGTTTCATTGCTGTTCATGTTTTCCAGCAGAGATTTAGCACAGATTATAAAATATCTGTTCTTGGCAACTTTATTAGTTGTTTTTTCTTACAAAGATTATATCCCACCTATCCCATCCTGAGGCTGAAGGAACAGGCGCACGCCATGGGTTATTCCTTGCCACAAGACACCTCTTCTTCCTGCCAGGGTTCAGGGTATTCACCTATCTTACTCAGGCTCTTATTCCCTTACCACTGCTGTGCTACCAGAGCATCAAACACGTCTTACTCTGAGTATGCCATCCAACATACCCACCATGAATTATTCCTTCCTTTATCCAAAGATAGAAGTGGGTGCAGTATGGTTTGCTGTTTTGGTAGGGACTTTTTTATGTGCTGTAATGTCCTTGCTTGATGTCCTGTATTTATATTTAAGACGACATGATGAAAGAATACTTCCCATGGGAAGCAGAGTGCTGAGGTATATGCTAACGAGCAGCTCCTCAGGGAATTAACTGCACGGGCTCAGACTGCCTCCTGAGCAATTACCTGCTTTTTTTTTTTTTTTTTCCTTAAGAGCTGAAGCACTCTTGAAGAACTTCAGTTCTGTGTGAGTATCTATGGAACCACAGACTGAAGTTCTGCCAGAGGTATTGTCCTTCATGGACTTCATAACATTCAAATAATTTATTATTCTGACAATAAGTATGAGAATACAAGCTAAACCTTTACCTATTTCCTTGGATCTGTTCTCACCTAACATGCAAAACATACACAAATTTTATCTGCATCTTTCAGATACTTTTTATCATCAAACCCAGTATTTACCACATTTAGTTCTATCATGGTCATTTTGCTCTATCTTCACTTCCACTCATATGGAAGAGCCAGGCAGTTCTATACCTACTGAATCAATCACATACCTTCCTCATCAGCTCCTTTAGAGCAAGCCTTAAATAAGCAGCAGTGTACCACCTTTGCAGTCACCATTGCATGTGTATCAAACTGATCTTTTGTTTGTTTGCTTTTGATACGTTCTCTGAACCTTTCAGGACTTGACTGAATTGAAGGTGTCTGCAAGAACCCTTATCTCACATTTCACAGCAGTCAAGATAGCAGACTGAGAAGATAGAGAGACAAGGAGAAATATGCTTTTTCTTCTGTTTCCCTGTTTCTCTTCCTACACAAAAGCTATTTGATTCTTTTTGTCAGCCACACAGTCTGAAGCCCAGTCACAATTAGGTCTTTGCATCCTATGCAGAAGTCTGACGAGAACACATGCTGTAGGACAGTGGATGGCTTGCAATACAAGGAAAGCCTGATATTTCATAAATAAATTGTTTTCCAGTTTGGCACAATTGTTTGTCCAAGGGTTTCAAGCTCCGTATTTAAACGGTGATAAAGAAATTGCTATCCAGTGTTAGTGTCATTCTTCATTCAGACTGTTCCTCTGAAAACACCCTACAGCCTTTGAGATGCAAACGCACCGTTTTAATGTAGTCAAGGTCCCTGCTTGCTACATTGCTAAATCTATTTAGCAGATTCTTCTTGGTATAATCTGTCCCCAGACCTGAGGAAGCTTCGTGATTTTAAGTGTTTTAAGCTAATGATAATGGTTAGTGCTGAGAACAGATGTACCTGGCTGTGGTGTGATCTATTCTATTAGGCTGTTAGGAGCTGTGTATTCATATTGACTTACCATTTTATGTCTATTTCAAGGTGTGATGGCTGCATGGGGTGTAGTCTGTTTTTTTCCCCTGACATATGATGTATCATCATATCTGTATTTTTTGATACATGGCAACTGCTCAGAGAAAGAGAGAGAGAGAGAGAGAGAAGGAGAACATCTGCAAGTTTGTTTTCATGCCTTCCCAAGATTTTGTATGTCTATTCTTTCTGTCCACTGGCAAGATTATAGGAAGCAGTAGTGTATACCTGTATTCATACTAGACCCATAACCCAGGAAACATTTGCACAGGCTAGATGTGCATGCAGAGGGTATCATGACTGTTCTAAGTACTGCAGAAGTTTGCTTCCCCTGCTGTGAAGGCATCGTGCACAAGTGAATTCTCTGTAATTGGTGGGTGCACTGAGAACATGCTTTGTGGAAGCTGTTCTACTGATCTTCTCTATCCATAACACAACAGAGTGTAAAACTCTTCAGTCGTATCAATAAATGGTGCTTCCCTTCCCTTCAGCACAATGCAGTGAAATTTCCACTGAGAATTATTTTCCTGATCATATTGCAGGCTTGGTCTTGCCATTCACAAACATCTGCTATTGCCACCCTCTGGGGACAACACGCTATTTGGGCTGTGCTGTAGAGCAGGTCTTGTATCTTAAGGCCTCACCTCAGTCACCCAACACATAAGCAAATTCTTGCTACTTACACAGACTACACCACTGACATCCTGCCAGTGGGAGTTACAGAAATAAGTCCTTGCAGAATAAATGCAACCTTAACTGGTCCCCATTACTTTAGTGCAACAAGACACGTCCCCTGAAAATGAATGCAGCCTCCTCAAACAAATTTAATACATGCAATCTCTTCCCCGTGAGAATTCAAAAAGCAGATGCAAATGAAAAACCACATGGGGCTCTAGCAGAGACACTATCTCCACCCTGACTAAATATATGGAACTTATAAAAGGGAAAATCCAACAAAGCTAAATTCCAAAATTATCTAAAGAGCTATAACCATGGACAATATGAGAGATATGCAAACTCAAGACAAGACATTAGATGTCAACAGAGACACGTACATTACTATCCTCATCTGGAAAGATTAACTGAAGGTGTCACAGTGCAGCTCTGGGCCAGTATACTATGAGTTCAAGTTCTGAACTGTACTTCGAGCATGAAACTCATTTCTTGTACTACAGGCAGGGCAGTGCAATGATGTGCTGCAATGCTAGGAAAAAAAGAGGTTAAAAGGTTAAATTCAGGATCCTCTTTTTCTCTGATGGTTTGGCCAACTCGACTAAAGCAGAGCTCAGCTAAATGACAGGCATTATAAGCTTAATTTTATAGCTTCAGATCTCTTAATCAAAGAATGATATCAGTATCACAAATTTAATTTTCATTTCAATACAAAGAAATTACAACTCAGATGTAACTGATATACATTCTCCCCATTCCCTAAACCGTGTTCTGGGCACTCTGTCTCTTTGGAAATGGAAATGTATTCTTATGAAAACATGATGGGTTAAATAGCTAGGACATTTTCTCACAAAGCAGATAATTTTGCTATGAAAAGAAAGAATATATAAAGACAAATTCTAATCTGTTTCTGACCTTTGGGGTTCTGCTTACACATGAATGTTGCTTTTTTTTACCTCCTATTACCCCATTTCCTTCCTAAGTCCATCTGTCACAGAAGTCAATTTGCCCACCATAGCTCCTCAGAACGTGTGCTGTAAACATCCTTACCTTTAACCAAGTCCTTGTTTTCCCTGTCAGGATTTTACACAGATGTATAGGGAAGAAAGCCTGGTATCTGACATTTAATAAGAATCTCAAAGAGAATATATTCAAAGTGCATTAAGATTTTCTCCCTGATACTCAGAAGGGACTGAAGGCTGTTTGCCCACTGCTAGGAGATTGGTTTGTATCTGAAGCTGAGATCTCTTGTTTCTGCAGCTGGTACAGCCCATACTCTTCCATTTTAAAGATATTGAGAACATATGAGAAAATGCTCTCAAGTTTCCAACACAAATCAGCCACTTGGGTCATTTTGGCATTTATCATTGCTGGGCTGCTTGCTCTTCTCTCTGACATATATATCATAAGCCACTCTGCAGAACAGAGTGTAAGGCTGAGGAAGGGGCATAGAGACAATGGCCAGAAGTATCTCTTATAGTTTCTTTAAATGTCATTAGACATGAGTCCTCAGCAGCAAGCAATGAAGTCAGAAATGCTCTCACACTAAGAAGGGCAAGTGGCAAAGCTGGAATCACGTCCAGCTGAATTGAGACCTGGTCATGAATGACAAACAAGCACTGCATGGCATACAAGGTGTACCACAGCTTGCAAGATACCCGAACCATTGCCTTTTTTCCCCCTTTGGGAAGCACCTGCACCAACCACCACACTGATGGCAACTCATGGCCCAGAATGAAACTGAACCAGTCTGATGGCAGGGAAGGTTGCAGGGGTCTGGAGAAGATGGTGATACACTTGCATGGTAGGATGGGAGGATGATGCCATTCTGTTAAGCTAACAGTAATTATTTCTGTAAGCAGCAAGAAAAAGGG
The DNA here is from genome assembly GCA_013401355.1 of Ceyx cyanopectus. Taxonomy (NCBI): domain Eukaryota; kingdom Metazoa; phylum Chordata; class Aves; order Coraciiformes; family Alcedinidae; genus Ceyx; species Ceyx cyanopectus. Next base: position 44,960 of record VYZU01062454.1, on the reverse strand, counting down.
AAGATGACAAAAACCTATTTTGACATGATGCAGAGAGGAGAGCATTAATTTCTGCTAACAGTCTTTATTCTTGCAGTAATCTTTACAAACTGACCAGATATATCACTTGTAATTTGCTTGTCAATCCTACACTTCTGAAGAAACTTCTCATGAGGGAGGGGAAAAATCCCTAATTATTGAAAACAACCCCAGGCTGTGCCTTCAGGTTTTGGTCTGAATCCAGTACCCGCAAGAGAAAGATTCAACAGAAACCTTTGAACAGAAGGCAGCAAGGACTTCTCAGGGAAAGCTACAGGATCTGGATACACATTCCCAGTAAAAACTGGCCTTTTTTCCCCTCTCCTCCCAATCTCATTATTCCCAAAAGACACAAAGAAAATACAAGATTGTTGGGATTTCTATAAGAAGATTTGGCAGGTTTTTAATATTTGTTTAGACTGTAAGATATAATTTGAATTTGGGGCTTGCCTCTCTCTCTCTTTCTCTCACTAAGAAGAAGAATGTGTTATTTGTTCTCTGGATAAGTATTTGTTATTAGTGGATCAGACATGGATAAGGTATATTATTACAACCATGTTTGTTAGGTATGATTTACATTGTTTGCTGCATATCATCTTAGGCTGTCTTTAATTTTGTTATACTTTAGGGGGTTTTTGTTTGGTTTTATGCATTTAGTCACAGTTGGTTGTGTTTTGAACTTTGAAAAAAATTAATACAAAGGAAATTAAAAAAAGAAAAAGAAAATATTTTCAAAATGATGTGGAAATCAAATCTATCCCGCAGTAATTTGATTTGTAGGAAATGGAGAGCAAAGCATTACAAAGCATTACAAATAGAATGCCTTGAAGTGCATCATAATTACTTACATGTGCAAATACGTTGTCTAGGTTTAGGCATTCAGTTAATAATAGTCATAATAATTCTATGCCCTTACACATGGTCTTCCATCCAAGATTCTCTAGGTTTGAGTAAGCAATTATTAACTAATGCTTGGGTACCCGTGAGTATTCTGATGCTCATAAAGATGGAGAAATAGGGGCAAAAGCTCTCCAAGGTCAAGGACAAATTATGATTTGGTGTCATGGTAGAAGAGAACTGGAGATGATGTTCTAACTAGAGGAGGATCAGAGACACAAAAGTTTGTAAGTGATCCTCTATTTCTACCATTTAATGGCTCTGTAAGAATGAAGGTTTACAACAAATGTGCATCTTAGACCTTCTGTTCCACAAAGTTTAAAGGCTGAAAATTGACATAAATCAGTCACACTTTTTACCAGTGTGAATGGCTCTCATGTGAGACTCCACAAATAGTTTTCAGACCACACATCTTTTGTGGAAATCTGGGCTGAATATTGAAGGAATCTGGAAAATGGTACCTTATGAAGTTCAGCTGTTACAGAAAGTCCCTAATGCCAACTTCATGCTTGTAGATTATTCTCACATTGATCTCTTAAGTACCTAAAATTCATAACGAAACTCTGAGCATGCCACATTACCCATAAGCTTTTCCACAATTCCTGCACTGGAAGAAATGTTGAGGTTTATACTCTTCTGTTATCACATGCCACTTCCTAACTGCACCTGCACTGCTCTTTCTCACAGGCCAAGAAAGGAACTCATGGTTTCCTGCAGTCCAGGCCCTTTGCTCCTTGCTAGCCAAAACTCCATCATTAATTTACTAGAATATACGTTTTCATGCCTCACTAGATGGCCAGAACCCAAGACTGCCAAATTATTTTTGCTGTTTCATTTAGCCATGTAATAATACTAATGCTTTAAACTACTACCTGCTGAAATAGCAGTTACTGACCCAGGCAGGTATACAACTAACTGCCAGGACACGAACTCATCTCACTTTCCTTTACCCTACATTTCTGTGCTCCACGCAGCTGTGACGAAAAAGCATTTCTCTATACATTTCCATTACCTGTTATGCTTTACACTAATAAAAACACTAGGTATTATTTGTCTGGCTTACTGACAAAGCCAGGCATCAAAGCATCATTCCAGTGTCACATACGTCAACACTCTAATATTTCAGAACTTGTAAAGCAATCTCTTACAGCGCTTTGTGGGCCGTGAGATCACGCTGACAAACTGTGATAATGTTGGCAATCTCCAAATGGGTGTTCATTTGCAATCTTACTACAGAGGAATTGCCACGTTTCCAAATTTGCGGGCTTGACATAATCTGTCTCCACAAAGCTATCAGGGTCTGTCATAATGCTGTCTGTGACCCAGGGATTTTATGGGGTTAATGTCTATCCCCAGTGCAACTTCACTGTAAGCAGTGGAATTACCCAGAGTATGACTTTCTCTATCTACATGCTCTCTCTTTATTTAAAATAAACACACACCCCCCCACTTTTTCTTTTTTTTTTTTTTTTTTTTTTTTTAAGTGCAAACACCACCTAGTAATAACATCTGAGTCAGGTAGGGGAGATTGCTCCTCCAAATCATGACCAGTTTCTTACTGTTCATGCCAAACTCTCTGCTCCTCTCATCACACTTAGCAACTGAGAAACAATGCAAGTGTTAGGTCAAGCTACAAAGTTATTGCCATCATCTCTTCCCTTCCGTATGCTCCCAGTACTGGCAGTCTCTGGGCTGCAGTCCACAGGATATCCACAATTATGGCCCAGATTGAGGGAGGGGTAGAAAAACGATGGTACTCTGCCAAGTATGTCAGAACCTGAACTTGATCCATTTTAAAATTGAAGCTGGGGACTGTGGGACAGCACCGCATTCTCTACAATCCATCTTAAAGAAAGAAAAATAACTTACCATCACCCTCAAAAAAACTAATGAGCTAGTGCAGACCTAACATAAATAATTATTTTATATTTGCTTCTGAACCTTATCTTAAGCTAAAGAAAGATACTGTCTGGATGTAGAAGGAAGATTTTTAAAATACCATAAAACTGTTAAGTAGCTCAAGAAAAAGTGAGATGGAGAGTCAGGCTTCATCATATTTATGAGGGCCACAAAACGGCTAGTGAAGTCATTTAATTTTGAAATTACTCAGGAGTCCTTTAGAAAACCCAAGAACACAGAATGGAAACAAAAAAATATAATAAAATTTTAAAAGTATTTCTTAACACTGTTTCAAAATAAGTTCCATGTACAACACCCTTTCCCTGCTGTCATCCTCTCAGGCAAATTTACCAGCTCAGCAGTTGCCCACAGCTAACAAAAGGTCCTCTCCAAAGCTGCTCAGGGTGTGAGTGAGCTGCTGGACCTGCCCACAGCTGAGTCAAAAAGCCCACGCCAGGGCACAGGAGGCCCATGTCACTGCAGCACTGGAGCACAAGCTTAATTTTAAGCACTGGCTTGGATATTTTGCTGTACTAACACTGGGATGTTTTGCTACCATTAGTACATTTTCCCAAAAGAAGCTGCCTTCCTTGGATCATTCCATCTAATCAAAACAAAATTCGTTAAAGGTGCACTGTACTTTCTTCTATCCCCATTTAAGCTATTTTATGCATTTCACTCTCCATGGAAAAGGAAACTCAGTGTCACTATCTGACCTCAGGAATAAGCACCTAGTTGCAATGCTCCTGGAAAAAATTTGAATCCAAATAAATTCCAAACTTTTATTTTGGCTTGAAATTAGAGCAAACTTGCTCCTGCTCTTGCTCTTAGCAAAACACCCACTGCTTTTACCAGGAGCAGCAATTATCCTTTCTATCCTTTAAATCCATCAGAAAAGTGTATGTTGCCTTGGAAGCCCAAGGAAAATATTCTAATGTGTGTATTATCTTACTGAAGTCAGTAGGTTGCATAAAAAAAAAAAAGCTACATGAAAAGGTATCACGAAGATCTGTGGGCTTCAAAAAGTTAAACAGCTTCAGTAATACAAACACTGCAGATGGGACAGTCCTGAACTCAGAAATGAAAACAGTATGTGCTTTTTCTTCCTAAAAATCCCTTCTCAAGGGCTAATGTTTTTATTTTACGGTAAGCTGAAAATTGGTGAGTAAACCTGTATACTAGTTATTATTTGACTCTTTTCTACATAAATCTATTTTTAAAGATGAAAAAGTCAAAGCAAAGAGTCCTACCATTCAGCTAGTGTCACTTCAGAAGCTTTTTGCTAACGCCATCTGAATTATAATAATGCTTCTCCTTTTTCATTTGTATTTTCTAGTATTTTTAATATTGACAATAAGTCCCTGTGCACCCAAAATTTTCAAAAAAATAAAGAAAATAAACTATCACTGATAGACCACCATTGATAGTAGGAAAGAATACAGAAGCATATTAAATTTACCATAAACAAGGGGTTTCATACCATGACAGCAACTTTTAATGTAATTCATTTGTCATATAAATTGCATCCCTGGAGATATCCCATAAAATTAATTAGCGAGAAGGAAAATAAAAAACTTCTCAAAACTTCAGCAAACAATAGGTTTTAAACATAGCAGTATCAACAATCTCACTGTAAAGTTTCTTCCTCTGTCTTTCTTTCCAGGAGACCAAGATCATCAGATTGAGAATCATCTTGGCCCACCAAAATGAAGGAAATCATATAGGTTTGAGTACACAAAATTTCTGAAATGGAACATTTTGCAAGCGGCTTTGTCATTCCAAACTAGAAACTCCCTGGAAGAATTCTGAAATATAATTTAGTAAAGACAATTCATTGTGTCAATGTGGCTTTTAAGCACAAAGCTACAATTGCAAAATCTGGGCATGATACATTCATCATACAACACTGAAAAGCAAAGGGGAGGAGGGCAGAAGAAAACAATGAGAATTTTAGACAAACTTAACACTGGTCAACTCATCCTCCAACTCATTCAAATCAAAACTCTGAAGTTTTGCCTGTTTATTAGCTTCTCTAGAGTTTAGGCAAAAAAGGAATGCGCCCATCTATTTTTCCTGTACCACTCTGTTTTGTGCAAGAAACAAGACTTTCTGTTTTTCTCAACACAGCTCACTGATTTGGAAGTGTCAGTACACGTGTGCAAAATACAATACATTTTCTGATCCCATTTGGAACACAGATCAAACTTTGCTCTTCCTAACGTCTGTGCCACCTTCCAGAGGGGCTTGACAAATAAAGACAGAATAGGAAGACAGCAAAACGCAGGAGAGTAACTGAGTTGATGGTGCTTGATCATTAATGGCATTAACAGACTGCACTAATGGATAACTAACTCCACAGAACAAATTTCATCCGGATCATGTGAGGGCATGAGATCACATTTCTGACAGCACTTCTATCTGTTAATGTTAGCAGTGGGGAACAAAAGATACCTGATAAGGCATGGAGCTTGCTGGTGAAAGTCAACACATCAAAATATATTTTAAAAACCGCATCAGAAAATAATGAATTTTTAATGGATCTGTACTTTGCATTTTGAGGTGGCAGAGTTCTCGAACTGGTAGAAAGTTCCCAAATCTTGATTTACTACATTGTCAAAATACAGCCTGAGGGGACAATCTGACTTTGTGATTGTGATGAAAGAACCTCACTTATCTTTTAGATCCCAAGTTTTGCTCAAGACAGAGCAGTAGGGAACAGAACATCTTTTATGCTGGGAGTTCACAGTGTTCCTCTTCAGCACAAAATGAGGTTTTACTATATAGAATTCTCACATGCAGCTCACTGATGAGTTAGGATTCACACCTTCCGATTTTGGGGATATACTTCACACCCTTCATTGTTACTGCTACTAAAGATACAGATTACTGTGTCCTCGTGTCATTGTAGCATCTGTAATGTAAAACTTTAGAAAATTTGGAAAAAAAAAAGTGTGGTTTACCAGGCCACAGCATGTCTTCTTCAGCCTTGGAAAGGCTTCAGAGTGCAGTAACCACATTAATTGGACATTATATGCATAGCCAAGTATAGCTAAGTTACTGTGCAGCTTTTACTGTTCCTTGTCATGTTGTTTCAAAACACATTTCATGTTTTAACCAGTCATATATACATATGAAAGCATTGCACAACACTGGACAATGCTACAGATGCACAGGAAATAATTTCTTCACAAATATGAAGCAATCTGCACAAATAGAAATAGTGTGGCCCAAATCTGTTCTAAATTATGCTTATGCAAATCACTGGAAGTCAACTAGTACCACTGACAGAACAGATAGGAGCCTCTAAGAATATAAAATACAGCTCTACTGTACAGCTCTCCATGGGTCAAGGCCTGCCAGCCAGCCTGTTACCACTTACATTCTCCTACTTTCCCAGTGTGGCTCTACAGGAAATCAGAAAACTAAAGAGTACCTTTTCTACTTCTCTCATGCACTGGAGGACAAATGTCCAGTAACATACAGACTTAAACATGTCAGGTGAATTTCTGGTCTGCCATACTCTCAAAAGATGAAGTACTGATGATACTAGCAGGGTATTATGCAACTTTTGTCTTGACAGTTTCATCCACCCACCTCAATTCTGACCTACAGGGTAAGATGCTATTTCAGATCTGGACTCTCCACACACAGCTGTTGCAACAAATCTCACTTTGCTGTATAATGCACAGCATGGGACCAGGACTACTATTTTCAATGCTTGAGTCAAACTGGATGAGTGATGTATGCCACTCTAGGTAAAAAGCAAGATTAAGATCACAAAATTCCTTGCCCTGCTAATTTTACCTAGATTTCAATTAAAACCTTCTTACATTAATTAGCCTCTTTACCAAACTCACAGGTATATACTGATACTGTGGGTATCAGCCATGCAACCACTCCAGCTGGATACAGTGAGAAATGTACTGCCAAGGGCTTTTTGACTGTGAATAAACAGGTGGTTTGGCACCGAGATTTCTACCTGTTTTAATCTTTGGTTTCAAGACAGAAAATGAGATGGTACCTTTCAATGCTGCATCTCAAGCAAGCTGCACAGAGAGCAAGTTTTCATTCCAACCAAATCTCTCTCTCATGAAGTTGAGGAAAACTGCCAACCACTGCTGCTCTTGCCATTGACACCCGATGAGGATGGTAGGAAAAGGCAAAGTAAAGGGAGAGAAGAAAAAGAAAAAGGTAAGTTTTACATAAAAAACAAATTGCACATAATGATGAAAACTGAGGACAATAAAATAAAAAGTACTGGCTTTAGCAAAAGGAAACAAATAAACAAAACCTTGGAACAGCTTAATCTAAGAGGTTTTTTTAATTTATTGGATACAGATTTATTTTTTTTCAATTTAGTTCCAAGAGATACAATACTTTGAAAACAGATGATAAACTTAAAGTGACAACATTAAAGAAACAAACCTATCATAGCATCAAAACAAACTACACCATTACTCAATTACTCAGACAGCAGCCTAAGCCCGTTCAACAATCACCCTGAAAAGCAGCAGGAGCACTCAAAGACATATGTTCTTGACTGCAAATAACCCTGGGTGCAAGAGGTGGGTTTTGTTTTTTGCTTTTTCAAGCCTTCTGCATGGGCCTAACTGTGCCTTTGTGGGAGGCAGCATTAACTTGCATCAAATGCGGCTGGAACCAAATGTGGGTTATTTGAAAAATCACACCCAATATGTTCAGCTGATGCCCTCATTCTCTGAGGACAAGTGTAGGCTATGGAATACTACAAATAATAGAGAGTAGTAGTCTAAAGTAAGCTTTTCAGAACCAAGGAAGTATATTTCGATACCTTTTCACAGATAATTGGGAATGTGCATCTCCAAAGTAGTAGTCAAGAGTAGGTAAAGACTGTCAAGAGATCCTTACTGTGGCAGAAGTCTCAATGCCTTTTCATAAAAGAAGAGTTCTTAAAAGCAACTCTCCGCAACCATTAAGAGAAGAGCCAGCAAAACTACACTTTTTGGATTAAACTATGAAAAAGAAAGCTGGTGCCTCTCTGTAGATGTGATGAGAATGACTTCAATGAATCTGCTAGTAATCAAAATGACTCCACGTTCACCAATGGACAGAAAGTGGAATCCTAATGATCAGCAAGAAACTTCATCTTATCCCGTTACCTGGAAAACCCTTTCAGGAAGTTGTATGTACTAATTTACCTACAGAACACAAGAACTGCATGATCAGATTGTATTAAATCATCTAGACTAATGAAGACTACACTGAAAATGAAACTACCTTCTCACAAACACATAATCACTTGTGGGGAAAAGGGCCTCAAAACATTCTATTCCTGAGTTGGAATAAAAAAAACCCAAACACCTGAATGAGTCTCTTTTTCACCATAAGGTGTTCCCACAGAAATTAACCTCTCAGATAACCAAAATGGAAATTTTTCATCAACTGTCTAAAAAAGGAGGGGGAAAAAAATAGAGCCTTCCAGAACCAGCAGTAGGGAAATACTTTTTTCACTTTTCTTGGGTATAACAGTCATTCCCAAGGAAAAAAAAAAATTCAATAAATGTTTCCTCTGAAAAACCATTTGGTTGGAGAACACCTAGCCGTGGCTACAAATGACAGGACCACTGGTCTCAGGGGAAGGTGAATGCCAAGGCTAGTGGATCAGGTCTGCCACAGTCCCCTTGCACAATCACGGGCAAAATGCTTCCATTCCCTATGATGCTACTTCTCCTCCAGCCTTTCTGCCTACACAGACCATCCACCCTTCAGGCCAGGAACCCTCCCTCCCTGTATGTTGTATGCAGCCTACAGTCACACACCCGTTTAACACCTTCCAGCACTGCAGTAACAACAATGGTGTTTTCCCTTCTACAGCAGCCAGTTCCCAGCATCGAGATGAAGAGAAAAACACAACCGATGGCTGCAACACACTCCTAATTAACACAATTGCACACCATGGGGATGGGGAGGGGGAAAGCCTTTTCATCATAGAACTAATCAAAGTTTATACACACAAAATCAGACAACTCTATAGTCCAGTCTTGTGATCTGTGTTCCAAGCTGCCAGAAAGAAGGCAGGAAAGAAGGGGGGGGAGCATCTCCTGTGTTCATAATGAAAGAAGAGAGATGACTGGACTAAGAGCTGATGAGGTTACAAGGCAACAGCAGTGCCATGAGTTGTTTGGGCTGAAAGCCAGATGTCTTGTATTTCCTTTGATTGTTTCTAAATAATTAATGGTATTAATTTAATCATGTGACCCTCCCCCTCCCCCCCCCCCCCCCCCTTTTTTNCCCCCCCCCCCCCCCCCTTTTTAGTATTTGGCTCTGTGTACTAACACTAAATATAAAGGAGAAAAATGCAACTGACTATAGCATACTGAATATTGATGCTGTGTGTTTGTGGACTGCAACAACAGCTGATACTTGTGTCTGTAAGACAATATATCTACAGCACTTGCACAGAAGTAGATTGAGTAGTAGCCATCATACTCCATCCATAAACCAGCTCAACTATGGCATATGGACACTGTGAAGCAGTAAAATAGAGGGTACAGCTCTCTCCACCCACACTAAGATGAACCTGCCACTAATATTTCACGTAACATTTTCTGGCAAGCTTCCAGTTTTCAGTCATGCTGGTTTGCTTGAAAGAAACACTCAGAGGAGACTCTGCTTGTCTTGCTGTTCGAACAAACAAAATAATCACGCATTTTGAGCTAATGGTCCAAAGCTTAATGAAGATCATAGAAAAGAGGCTACTCATGATGTGAGCATTCCCTTCTGACTTATCCACATAAGCCACTGCTGTTGGCAAAAGGAAATGGATTATGAGGATAATAAGCAACCCTTAGCTATGGTCTAGACAAACCTTTGCTTGGTTCAGTAACAATCAGCACACAAAGAAAACAGGAACCAGAAGAGGCAAAAAACTGATTTATCCACAGTTTTCTATACCAAGGCTCTGGGAGCAACAGCAGGAGGACCTGTGTTCCTGCACCTCTCTTGTTGGAGCTGCAAGTCTCACAGGCACCAAGTAATCTCATGGGAATATTCTGAGCGCTGGGGCCAAGTACAAGGACTGCCAAAATTTAACAGCAGAAATCCTGGACGAAAGAAGACTAATAAAGGCAGCTGCCTACTCCCTACACACATATGTACTCAGTAAAAATGCTTCCCATCCGCTTACTACAGTGTACTCTCAGTTCTCCTACTCAAGTCTCCAGTCCCACCCATCTTATCTACCTTATTTTCCTACCACATGTCCATTAATACTGAATCCTGTAGCAGCTACCATTAGAGAGTGTTAAACAGCATAGCTGTGAGGTAATGGGAGAAAGAAACCTGACATCTTGAAGCAGACCATCACTTTGTTCAGCAATATCCAAGTCTTCTGGAGGTAAGGACAAAGTTATAGGAGGCCTTCATAGATGTCAAAAGCCATTTCCAAAAACGTTTAGATAGCTTGAACCACATCAGTAGGTTCACAACAATTCACTACTGATGTACACAACAGTACACAATAGTGAATTGCATTTCTGAGTTCCTCAAATAAATGTAAACTTTATCTTTGAAAATGTAAATCTTATCTCCAAAATACTAATAAAACTGAAAAAAAAAATGATAAGAGGTAAAAGGCACTGGGTCTTCCCCAGTGCCCTCATCTCACCAGTGCACTGCACTGCTTGCTATTATTATATATAGGGTAGCAGGCAGGGTACTTAGTATTATAAATATGTGCTGTTGTGAAATATATAGCCCCAGTCTCTAGGGCCTGAACATTGTAATTAGAATTAGAGTTGCACAAATAACTGATTTATTTGGCTAGCTGACCAAACTAAGAACACAGAAAGGAACAAAAAATCCCAAGAAACACCTAGGTGGTTTGACGAAATAGGCTGGTTTGTTTGTTTCCTTTAGATATGTTTCAATTAAAATTGACTTTGCTTCAAAACAAAACCATAAACCTTACTTAGATATATCAAAACAAAACCTTTCAGCTTTCCAAAACATTTTTTTTTTCTGTTTATATTTTTACATAATTGTGTGTAATCCATACCTGAGGCAAGCAGTTTTCAGCAAATAAATCATTTAACTCAACAGTTTTACCCAATCTAAGGGTGGAACTTGGAGTTGACCAGCTTTTGATTTGATGAAAGAAGAGCATGAGGCAGGGGATCTGAATTATCTTCTTGGTCCTGCCTGTCTTTGCATCCAAGGTGAGTTATTGTTTTGTTTCTTTATGGTTGTCTCTTTGTCCATACTTTGTTCCTACTGTCTCTGAGCTTGTCAGGGTTAGATGCACCTCCTACAGCATGTCTGCACAGTGCCTAACACAAGGGATTGCTCATCTCTACTGGGGCCTGCAGTATTTACTAAAGTATAAATAATGTCTCAACTGCAGCCAAATCTCTTAATGCTGATAGTTTCACCTGCATATATTTAGTGGCCCAACAGGGGAACATCAACTACTTTTAAAATTAAATACCTTATTAATAGAGGTAAAATATGAATGGATGGCAAATCGAGATTTTTCCTGCTTCAGCAGTTTCAGGGCTTAAAGAAAGCATCTCGTTTACAGCTACCAGGAACCAACAGGGACATATACTGAATGAAGTCTGAAACCCAAGATCTCCTCAGCACTTTTGTAACTCCATTATTTGGTGACAAATCCTCTCATCCTTCCAGGGAAGAGAAGGTAGCTGGATTAAAAGAGCTGCTTAGTGGAAAGCCTCAGAGACACCTTCCAAATTCTCTGTGCAGGGCTTTAGACGCACAATTGTCACCGGTAGGAATGGGAAATGCAAGCTCCATGTCTGCACAGAGAGGGAAACAGCTTGTGAGGCTGAATGGAAAAGGTCTGCTTGGTTCTGCTTTGAAGACTCCTTGCACCTTGCAAGGCCAACTTGCTTAATGGAGAGACAACTTTAGAGGTCCCTAGAAGAGAAACATCCCAGCAACAGGAATGAATGCAACATTACCAGCTCTTCAACTTCTCTGCGCAGCACTCAGGGCTGGGGGCTGGGAGGTTTCTTGGAGCACACATGGCTGTCACTCACAATAAAGTCAGTCACGTTTTTAAAACACTGGGGACAGAGTTGCAAACGTGCCCCATTATGTCTAGAGATGAGCTCCCTGGGTACAAAAGGTGCGTGGGTTAAGGTTAGCTCGTGTGTTTCTTTGCTGAGACTGTGAAAGGCAGCACAAGGTGCAGACTGAGACACAGTGAAGGTACAGGGGGATTATTACTAGTGTATGGGCCAAATCCCCAGGCATCCTGGAGTCTCACCACAGCTTTAACCCTGCGCTACTTTTCCCCACGCTGGGGCTGCTGCGGAGCTCTAGGAGACACCATGGCCATTCCATAGCCGCTGCAGCTGCACCTCACTCCCAGGCTCCTGCCAGAGGAGCACAGAGCATGCCACTCACTGCCAAGGTGATCAGCTCTGTCCAAGGGCATCATTGGCAGTGGCTTAATGGGTGCCCCCATGCCATTCTAAAGGAGGAATTACTGTAATTAAAAAGAAATCCTCTTCCCTGCTGATTGTCCATACTTATTGGCCATTGCTGCCATCTTAGCAGACCCCACTCCAATATTCACAGAAGCCTTGAGCCTGTTTGTTATCCCTTTGCTGCTTGGCCTGAAGCAGGGATAAACACATCCTTTGTTACTTGCTGCCTCTGTGAAGACATTTGTAAACTTTCACAGGGTTTTCGGTTTTGTTTTGTTTTTTTAACAGGTAACAAAATATTGTGTAACTGCAGGTGCTGTGGGGATACAAACAGGAAAGTGGAGATTAGATGCAGCTGTAGTTGGAGTAAGGGAAAATCAAGACAAAGGCAGCTGATAAGAGTGTTATAAAGAGCAAAGAAATGGCTGAGAAGGGGTAGCTATTTTTGTTGCCAACTTACTCTTGCAAGGTAGCTCTAGCAGAATAATTTTCTCTATTTTGTTATCATGCCAGATTTTTGCAGGTGTTACCAGCGGAAGGTTGGAAGTTTATTGAAAAAAAAAGTTTCTGGACATTATTGGAAAAGGATTGAGAGGCTGACTCAAGCTAGAGCTTAAGCATGTGCTGGAGGTTACAACTGAGGTGCACTGGNAGCTTGAACCACATCAGTAGGTTCACAACAATTCACTACTGATGTACACAACAGTACACAATAGTGAATTGCATTTCTGAGTTCCTCAAATAAATGTAAACTTTATCTTTGAAAATGTAAATCTTATCTCCAAAATACTAATAAAACTGAAAAAAAAAATGATAAGAGGTAAAAGGCACTGGGTCTTCCCCAGTGCCCTCATCTCACCAGTGCACTGCACTGCTTGCTATTATTATATATAGGGTAGCAGGCAGGGTACTTAGTATTATAAATATGTGCTGTTGTGAAATATATAGCCCCAGTCTCTAGGGCCTGAACATTGTAATTAGAATTAGAGTTGCACAAATAACTGATTTATTTGGCTAGCTGACCAAACTAAGAACACAGAAAGGAACAAAAAATCCCAAGAAACACCTAGGTGGTTTGACGAAATAGGCTGGTTTGTTTGTTTCCTTTAGATATGTTTCAATTAAAATTGACTTTGCTTCAAAACAAAACCATAAACCTTACTTAGATATATCAAAACAAAACCTTTCAGCTTTCCAAAACATTTTTTTTTTCTGTTTATATTTTTACATAATTGTGTGTAATCCATACCTGAGGCAAGCAGTTTTCAGCAAATAAATCATTTAACTCAACAGTTTTACCCAATCTAAGGGTGGAACTTGGAGTTGACCAGCTTTTGATTTGATGAAAGAAGAGCATGAGGCAGGGGATCTGAATTATCTTCTTGGTCCTGCCTGTCTTTGCATCCAAGGTGAGTTATTGTTTTGTTTCTTTATGGTTGTCTCTTTGTCCATACTTTGTTCCTACTGTCTCTGAGCTTGTCAGGGTTAGATGCACCTCCTACAGCATGTCTGCACAGTGCCTAACACAAGGGATTGCTCATCTCTACTGGGGCCTGCAGTATTTACTAAAGTATAAATAATGTCTCAACTGCAGCCAAATCTCTTAATGCTGATAGTTTCACCTGCATATATTTAGTGGCCCAACAGGGGAACATCAACTACTTTTAAAATTAAATACCTTATTAATAGAGGTAAAATATGAATGGATGGCAAATCGAGATTTTTCCTGCTTCAGCAGTTTCAGGGCTTAAAGAAAGCATCTCGTTTACAGCTACCAGGAACCAACAGGGACATATACTGAATGAAGTCTGAAACCCAAGATCTCCTCAGCACTTTTGTAACTCCATTATTTGGTGACAAATCCTCTCATCCTTCCAGGGAAGAGAAGGTAGCTGGATTAAAAGAGCTGCTTAGTGGAAAGCCTCAGAGACACCTTCCAAATTCTCTGTGCAGGGCTTTAGACGCACAATTGTCACCGGTAGGAATGGGAAATGCAAGCTCCATGTCTGCACAGAGAGGGAAACAGCTTGTGAGGCTGAATGGAAAAGGTCTGCTTGGTTCTGCTTTGAAGACTCCTTGCACCTTGCAAGGCCAACTTGCTTAATGGAGAGACAACTTTAGAGGTCCCTAGAAGAGAAACATCCCAGCAACAGGAATGAATGCAACATTACCAGCTCTTCAACTTCTCTGCGCAGCACTCAGGGCTGGGGGCTGGGAGGTTTCTTGGAGCACACATGGCTGTCACTCACAATAAAGTCAGTCACGTTTTTAAAACACTGGGGACAGAGTTGCAAACGTGCCCCATTATGTCTAGAGATGAGCTCCCTGGGTACAAAAGGTGCGTGGGTTAAGGTTAGCTCGTGTGTTTCTTTGCTGAGACTGTGAAAGGCAGCACAAGGTGCAGACTGAGACACAGTGAAGGTACAGGGGGATTATTACTAGTGTATGGGCCAAATCCCCAGGCATCCTGGAGTCTCACCACAGCTTTAACCCTGCGCTACTTTTCCCCACGCTGGGGCTGCTGCGGAGCTCTAGGAGACACCATGGCCATTCCATAGCCGCTGCAGCTGCACCTCACTCCCAGGCTCCTGCCAGAGGAGCACAGAGCATGCCACTCACTGCCAAGGTGATCAGCTCTGTCCAAGGGCATCATTGGCAGTGGCTTAATGGGTGCCCCCATGCCATTCTAAAGGAGGAATTACTGTAATTAAAAAGAAATCCTCTTCCCTGCTGATTGTCCATACTTATTGGCCATTGCTGCCATCTTAGCAGACCCCACTCCAATATTCACAGAAGCCTTGAGCCTGTTTGTTATCCCTTTGCTGCTTGGCCTGAAGCAGGGATAAACACATCCTTTGTTACTTGCTGCCTCTGTGAAGACATTTGTAAACTTTCACAGGGTTTTCGGTTTTGTTTTGTTTTTTTAACAGGTAACAAAATATTGTGTAACTGCAGGTGCTGTGGGGATACAAACAGGAAAGTGGAGATTAGATGCAGCTGTAGTTGGAGTAAGGGAAAATCAAGACAAAGGCAGCTGATAAGAGTGTTATAAAGAGCAAAGAAATGGCTGAGAAGGGGTAGCTATTTTTGTTGCCAACTTACTCTTGCAAGGTAGCTCTAGCAGAATAATTTTCTCTATTTTGTTATCATGCCAGATTTTTGCAGGTGTTACCAGCGGAAGGTTGGAAGTTTATTGAAAAAAAAAGTTTCTGGACATTATTGGAAAAGGATTGAGAGGCTGACTCAAGCTAGAGCTTAAGCATGTGCTGGAGGTTACAACTGAGGTGCACTGGCTGGTGTTACTGGACTTGTGAAATAAGAATTACAAGGATTGGTTTCAGAGAGCTGCTGAGATCAGAGTTATTCTTCTTTGTTCCCACAATTCAGTCAGGAATATCTTGCTAATGGAGGGCTCACTCTGCACCCAGCCCTTCATCTCCTTTTGAAATATGTGGCACAAAATAGGATCCAAACAGGAGTATTCTAAGAAGATCTAGAATTTGAAACAATCAGAATTTCATGGATTGCTTTCTGCCTACAATTAAGCTCTAAAAAAGCCAGACACTTTGGCCATTCACTTTTCTAGACAACCTGGTTTCAGAGCCATAGATCCAGCAACTTAATAAGGAAGAGGTGAAGTACAATGGATACAGAGAAAATAAACATGACTGCGTGATAAAAGACACTGATTGCTCTCTGGTCATAACATTTCAAACATATAAAACCTGAGAGGACAGCAATAAATGTCTGTGAACCCAAATGTCTTTTACTGTACTTCCTATTCCATGAGGAGAAAGAAGAAAAAATGGTATTTTGCTTCCCTGATTTTTTTTTCCACTGAAAAGGGAGGTTTCACGGGTAATCTAGAGTAATATTCAGCTGTGAATCCAATTTAGGCAGTGGGATAGGATTAAAAAAATGAACAGAAGGTCTGGATTCTGAACCTGCTCTAACAGTTTTTATTTGAATAGAACCCAAGTCTTGAAATGGCTTGTTTTCCACTTCTGGTTTGGAGCTGGTTGAAATATTGCCACAGTAGCACTTCCTGTACATTTTTTGTCCAAGATTCTCATTATTTGGAACTAAACTCTGAAGATTTTGGCACCGTGAAATCCAAACAAAACTCTGTTCCTGACTCAATTGGCCCAGGAGTCAAACCAAGCTTAATCTGGTTCTGGGTCCAAATCCAGCTTCAGCCCGTTTCCATTGTTGTCTAGATGATGCCATAATACCACCTCTAGCCTCAGGATTTAAGATTCCTTCTCACAGGATGCATATGTGTATGTAAATACATAAATCACATCAGATAAACAAAGAAGACATGCCAGAAAAGAGGAGGGGAGGGAAGAGGAGAGATACCTACCAAGCGGTTTGTCTCTAAAGTGTTGCCAGTTGTGAAAGGACTTGACGTGCTAATATCCGCTCATTCAGACTCTCACAGACAGGCTAAGAGCGTGAGGGCTGGCAGGCGCTGCATTTAAGTGCTGTTACTGAGGCCCCCAAATATTGACAGAGTGCCAGACTCTGAAAAACTATTGATGTATGCAGCCGGCCGCTGCTCCAGACACCTCTCAGACAGAGACTTTAAATGTCACAGATTAATGAATTTTCATGAAATGGAGAATGAGAGAAAGATTTAAATAAATAAATAAATAAATAAATCCCACAGCACCAACATGAAAGCATCTTTTATCCCTACACAAAATTCTGCCCTCAAGCCTCAAGATTCCTAATAGATTATAACAGATTGCAAGTCGGCAGGAGATACGGGGTGGGGATGGTTAGACCCTCTAGATCATGCAGAGCATCCTCAAACAAAGCCAATACATGGGATGTTCATTTTTACAGAAGACAGTGAGGGTCAAGGGCCACTCAAACCTCAGTTTCATTTTAACCAAATCCATAAATTACGAAGCTTAAGGTGTAGAATTGGTTAAATGTTTTTACCTAAGACACACATGGGGTCAAACTGTGAAGTTCAGCTGTTGACTTTGAACGACACTACCTTTAGAGCCATAGACAGCTCTACTTGGACCCTCTCTTAGTATCTGATGTTGTGCTCAATCTTACCCAAGAAATTGCCAAAGTTATGATAGAACGTTTTTATGCCGTCAGATAAACCAAGTATGCTGATTATTTCTCTTTTTTCATTTGTATCAGTGAACTCAAATATGTATGAAAGAACTTCAAATATCATTAAAATGTAATAACGCAAAATGCAGTTGGAGCGTAAATGACAAATCTATGCATAAGACATCACTTAAGGAGGAAGGAAGTGAAGGGATGATGTAGATGATGTATGCAGAGGTAAAAATGGGCCATTTATACACCACTGTGTTAAAAATAAGCTTCAGCAAGCACCTCTGCACAAAGCCACTCGGAAGAGGGGCTCCATGAGCTACTTGCTCCCTTGTTCCCAGAGGCACAGGCACCTATTGCCACAAGGCTCAACTGTCCCCATCGTCCCTGGGCCATCCCGCAGGATTTCTCTTCAATGCAACGACACCAAACAGGGTGAAAACCAACATGCACAGCTCCTAACCAGCTCTCTCCTCCCTCCTAAAAACACATCCATTTGACAGCACTGACAGAGAAAGGGAAGCTGCTGCCTCTGTGACAGCCAGGCCTGTCGCAGGAAAATCTGGAGAAGCCCAGAGCTTCCTGACAAGCAAAGGAAACGCTACACAAAAAGCCAAGCAGCACGACCCTGTCGGCTGCACAGTGAGACCCTGTGATTCTCCACTTATGTTTTTGCTGCAGATAATGGAATGGCCTTCACTAAAAATTGTTCCCCTAAGTTCTCTCAGTCTCTGGCCACACGAGGCTTTGCTGACCAAAGAAGATACCTCATTGTAAGAACAGGGACTAGCATGCAAAGTGTTCAAGATAGGCTTGTTTCCACATCGTCTTGTCAGTCAGGTTTTTAGTGATTTTCTTTGCCAAAACAAGAAAAAACTATTTTTCATGTCTTTTTTTCCAAGAAATGAAGCTACCTTTCTGACTGTGAAACCAGTTGGAAACAAGTGTGAGGACTCTGATGGTAACTTCCAGCTTCTGGTGACAACGAACTCTTTGGTTTTCAAAAGCCGACACACTTTGGTAGGTTGGCATGTGTCAATCAACTGTATCGTGGACTGTGACAGCCAGCCATATGTGTTATCCATGCTTGTCACCACCCAAAGCATGTCTTTCCTAGCACCACACACCCCAGTACCACCAGCATCACAGCAGGGTCTCCAACACCATTATCCATAACTCTACAAATGATCTGGGTGAAGTAGCAAGTAGCCACCCTCTGCTGACAGCCAGAGAGAAGACAAAGCACACGTGCGTGTAAGAGTGGATAACACAAATTACTGCTTAGTTACATGGGAATGCAAAGTGACACAGCCTTTCTATTCTGTGAAAAATGTCTGTACAAACGAAGAAAAATAAATCGATATAGATTTTCACAACAAGGAATTGTTTTAAACATCACTTGAAACTTACTTTAAAACATGCAGTACTTTTTCTTCAGGACTTTTAAAGAACCCCTTCTGGCCTGCTATTTCTCCTCACACACCTCCTTTCCTTTCACCTTTCTTCCTCTGTCTCTCTTTTTACAAAACAGTAACTGAGAAGCGATCACAAAACACTAACCCCATGGTTCATTCAGTCCAGGAGCACATCTTCAGCAAAGGCCAGCACTGTTTGTACAGAAGGCACATTTGAAAAACCTCAGTACACCCCCTCTACAAAAGCCTTCTCTGGCATCTCACTAGAGATCTGCTTCAATCTGAAGACTGCAGTGCCAGGTGGGATGATCCCTGAAGCACACAGAGAAGCACATGTGCCCAAGCTATGAAACTGCTCCTCACAAGAGCCTGTTACCTGGACTCTCTGCAGTACTGACATGATGGTGCCCCTCTGGGTCACTTCATGTCCCGTGCATGTGCAAGGACACAACAGGCTCTCCACGGAGCCCACCTGACACATCTCTCCCCAGAAGCATGGTGTGTATCCCTTGGCAATGCAAACACCATCTCCCTCAAGGCTGCCTTGCACAATGGCCAGTAAAAAAACTTTCTTAGGACATTTCTCTCTTCTCTGAAGGAATGGAAAAACAAAGCTAAAATTTCTAAAACATAATAAAGTCCTATGCTGGGAAGGGAGCAAGCTGGGCAATTTTCTAACTTGCAGCAAGGCTATTTTTCTTTTCAATGAGCCTGTGGCATTTTAACTAAACGAAGAGGCTGAGTTAGAAGACACAAGGAAATCTTATGACTTGTCCAGAGTTATGCAATACCCTTCTCTCCCCATCTTCTTTTGCAAATACTAGAACAGCTAAGTCTTGTCCCTGTTCTCTTTGTGTGACAAACCTGTAACAATCATTTCAGCTCCATCAGTTCTCCATCTCCAAGACTGGGATAACAGAGGTGGGCAAAAATTTGGAAGAACTGAAAGTACTAATGGTTACCTGAAGTTTATCACAAAATGAACAGAACAGAGTAGAACAGAATACAGAACAGACATGCAAAATGGCAATTACTTGGGAAGGACAAAGAAAAGGCGTTACAGAAGTAAAATTATTTGGTCCGAAAGGACCTTGAAAGTTCCTGAATTTAATCTCCTTCACCTGGTTTAGAACAGTAAAAAAGGCCACCTCCTCTGCCTCATCTAGTCCCTTTGATTGCCACTATATACTTCCTATCAATTAACTAACTTATTGTAGTAATTTCTGATTACTGTTGTCTACCTTCCATCTTTTTCTTTCCTTTCCTCTGTGTGCACGTGTTCATACATCACAAATCACAACTGGCTTGCACACTCCCCTGCTTGTTAAAAGTCCCACCTCTTCTGCTGACTTACTGCACTCTTAATCAAAAGGGCAGGAGGAAGCCGCCAGGATTCATTCTTCCTCCTCTCTCCTTCTCTCTCCCTCTCTTTTTTCAAATGGCACAAATGTCAAACTTTCTAAAGGGCTGTTTGGCATAGCTGAGTTCAGTCATGTAATGTACAAAGTTGGTATGATCAAAAGGTTGCAGGGCTGCCCACTGCTAAAGAGGGGAAAAAAAAAAAAAGGAAACTCTTCTGAAGTGTGAAAGAATGTGTGAGCCAACTGTTGCCACTGGAAACACAATGTCTATTAGCAACAGTGGTGGGTCTGAAACAGGAAAACCTAGGTTTGGATTCCAGCTTATCCGACATTCAGGGCTGTTCTGATCCAATTTTCTACCTGTGAAGAAACAGGGATAGTCACAGCTATGGAACTGAAGACTTTTATTCTCTGTGCTTTGCATCGTTGTATGCAAAATAACTGTATCTATGTGATAGATATGTGATAGTTGGTTTTGTAGTCAAAGTTGCTGAAACTCATCAGACAGAACACAGATTCACACACCAAAAAATATATGGCATCTCTTGTGTTTTTATACTGCTACTTCTCACCACAGTATTCTCATTCTATACACTGCTGAAGAGGAGGACAAATTATTCCTCACTTTTATGTAACTGTTACGATTTCATGTGGCAACTGGCTTGTAAATGTAGGGAGCTTCATGATTGCTAAACTGCACACTTGCATTTTTCTCTACATTTCTGATACAACACTTCTGGTTTAATTCAGCTGTCCTATTTGCTCTGCTTTGCTGAGTCCTTGTGAAAATGTTCACGTCTCCTTACCCAACATCAACATTAGAGAACAACCCAGCTCTGCCACTGGCTCCTGCACTCACAGTGCCCTGGAAACTGGTGGTCAGAATATTCAGCATGAATATATATCTCTCTCCATAAACTGAGATGGGAGTTTCCCTGCCAGAAGATAACCCCCCAAAAAGTAGAAGGAAAAGCTCATAGTCAATATCCACTTAATAGAAAAATCTTAATTATAGATAGCTTTCGGTCCCAGAACAGTAGATGGAAACTTGAGATTAATTCCCCCTATGACAAAGTATGTGAAGAATAACCAGAATTTGTAATCAATACCCAGAGGAGAGAGCATCCAAATTGTAACAGGGATTTGGGATTAGTTCCCAGAGGGTGTAATATATGATTTGAAACAGGTAGACTGGGATTAATTTTTGATTATGAAATATTTGAACACCAATTTTCAACTTTTAATGAAGTGAGGACGTGGACACCACAATTAATACAATTTCTAAGTCTCTCTATTGTATTTCAAGACACAGGTGACAGATCACAAACAGCTGTTCAGGTTGTACACAAGTTAATGTGGGAGTGCCACCTAAAGGAAAGTGCACTAGAATGGGACTCTTGAGAGAGACAGGCAAAGACCAGAGTTGTATTTTCCCCATTTCTAATAAAACTTGCTTATTGCAAATTCTGCATTAGAAGTAATTATTCTGTGTTTGCTGGCTTTACACAGATAATTGTAAGTCAGAAAACATCAGTATGGGAACATGGCTTCTTCTCTTACACAGGGAAAAAATATAAAGGTGTTCAAAGGAGAAATAATTCTCACTCAGGAGGAAAATTTCAAAATTGAAGTGCATAAGGCAAAATATATAGAACCTCATCACGTCCTGAGGGAAGAATACAATCCAAGTTTCTAAAGTTCCTTAGAATATAACAAACCAGCTAATTATTTGCCTAGAATAAAGATAACAAGTGAGCTGTGAATCTTACCCTTTTCTGTTAGTTTCAACAAAATAATTTTCTTCAATGTTTTCTTCACAGGCCAATGAGTAATTTTAACGATTATGAGCTGCTCTGCCATTAAGACGAGGTAAATTTCCTCTACCTACCTATTTTACCTTTTATAAGTTAATGTAACAAACGGATGTTTTCAGGATGGGGATTGATCATGGCAGGGTCAGAAAACCTGGCCTCCACATCCAGCGTTCAGTATGTAGGTGACTACAGCAGCCAGAAGGAAAACCTTGTGCCCTGAAACAACTGACAGTAGTTGCTTCAGAAGCAGGACTGGTTCAAGATGAGATGAACCAAAAGCCTGTTTCAGCTCCACAAATACTTTATTTCTGATTCATCTTTCTCACCTTGTAAAATACTTTAAAAGATGCTTGGAAATTCTGAAATTGACGATTTACCTCTTCTATTTTACTTCTGCTGTGTAAAACTTTTGGGTCTTTCACTGAAAAGACTCAAACCAGATGGAGCTTCCTGAGGAGCCACCCCTTTCCCTTTAAGCCCTCAGACCCACATCTACCCAAGGATCATTTCCTAAGCTTCCAAAATTATATATAAGTATGCTGTCTCTGCCAGACCCTATTAATCATAAACTTCATCTCATTTCATTTCAGTATTAAACTCATCTTGTTCAAATCTCTAATTTTCCACACTGACAGAAGAGTTCTCTATACATCATTCAGCTCTATTTCCTAGATACGTTCAGAATTACAAAATTCATTCAAGCCCATCTGATCTCTTCTCACTAAACCTTCTGTCTTCCACTGACTGACAGAGAAGAATTAGCCTTCCTCCTGTCAAGTATATGTCTTTTCCCCACAAAAGTATGCGAAAACACATCCAAACACAGCCAATGACTCAGCTTGCCCTTGTACTTGTGTCTTTGCTCTACAGTGCAGTCAATTTTATAGAGCAGCAAGTCCCATTGATATATCAGACAGACTACTAATATTTCTAAAGTAAAACCAGCTGTAGCATTCCCTACATGGCAGGGTACCATGCAATGAAAGCAGCAAACCCTATGAAGTGGTACTATCAGCAACCCTTCTTCTAGCAGAGGCAGGAAGGCTCACTATGAAGTCATGCTACAGGGAGACACTGCTGAGCCGAATACATCACAGGTCATTTTTAAGTCGTTAAAAAGTAAAAATGGGGAATCACAATTATCTTCAGTGATCCTATTTAATATTAATCCCAGATGCAGATCTCAGGGTTGGAAAGAAAGAGCACGTCAGATATTCTCTGTTCCTTCCCTGCTGTAGCAATGACATCCATCTGATTTCTAACCCAGTGCCACAGCCTCTCTCCAGTTGTACAAAGACACTACAGCACTATGCCAGCAAAATAAATGATGGTACTGCAGGAGAAGTAAAGCAAGAGAACGGATCACCAAAAGTACCCAAGCCACACCTTGTGGTTCTTTTTTTTTTTTTCAGTAAGCCAGGCATTCAGCAGAAAAAAAAAATGATGCCTCCCCCAAAAGTTAATGTGCCACAAGAGATTTGATGCTCCACAGCTGGGGGCAGCCAGGTATCATTGCCCTGAGAACCTCTGCTTCCCAAGCAGCAAAATTCATCCCTATAACATGACTTGGGAACCATCCACTCCCACATCCACATGCAAGCTACACCAGCTCTTGCAGCAAGTTTATCTAACCAGCTATGGCAAGGGACTCAAGAGTCAGACAGACTTCAGCAGGGCATGGTGTTAGATTAGTCACCTCATCAATTTCTGCCTCAGTATCCCGACGTGTGAATTAGTTTTTGACACCTACGAGTTAAGAGGTTGGTAGCTTAGAAGCACTGTATGTTAGACAGACAGATTGATACTTCTTTTTAAAGATCACTCTCTAGTCTAGTATACTTTTGCTGATTTGAAAGAAAACAGACTCTGTTGCAGTATTTTCTGACTAAAAACCTGTACAAGAAATTAAGTTACAGTCTTTCAAAACCAGAATCTGGGAGGGTGTCCCATTGTAATATTTTCAAAGAGAAGTTGTGCATGCAGTATGTATGTGCATATGGTGTTTATGAATTGTTTTTTAACTTTAGATATTTTATTCATTTTTCCACATGGTACAAGTAGAACACACATCTTTGTTGGACAGACACCAATACAGTAACATAGCTTTAGATTTCAGGCACTGAAGACTCAGTGGGACAAAAGGCTATCCTATCTTCGTGCCAGGACATCACGTCCTGGCATTAGGACGCACGCCACCAGGCAGCCAGTATCTCACCAAAGATACTCAGCCCTTGGTACATTCAGTTATACTAAACGAAGGAAACTGTAACCACTTCCAGTTATTCCCTAGATAAGAACCATGAGAACTCTGTGTCTTGGCATACAACATCCTATTTTGATTTCACTGTATTGTGGTTGTGGGATCTGCTGTTATCCACAGTTTATGGCGGGGTTTTTTTTCTCACTTGCAGTACGCACACAGCCACCGCAGTAACTTCAGTCGTAACAAGGTTCCATAAAGCACGGGGGAGTGGGTAAGGAATGTCACAAAAAGACCTGGCTGAAGCTTTTTAGGACAGAAGCAGAAAAAGCAGAGATGCTGCTGATACCTCTCTCCCTACCCCACAGCCAGTAACAGAGTTTAAAATTCACTTCTCTCCCTGACGCGCTGTGTTTGTATGTATGAGATGCTGCTCTCACAGCTTCATGGAGAATATTGGAAGCATATTCTCTAGGGTAACTGCCTATATCCAGACTCAGAAGTGCAGTTTATTACTCAAAGTCAGATGAAATGAAAGTGTGGACAGCTTACCTTCAGATCAGAAAAGTTTGCCCTTGCTGCTGCAGACTGCCACATCCAATAACTATGTAAACCTCGTTTATTTAATTTCAAAGCTGCTGTTTCATTTAAACTGTACTGCAGTCTCAGGAATCACAGGATGGTTGCATTTAAGGAGAGGAAACAATTTAATTGATTTTTCCGGGAAAAAGCTAGGTCCAAAAGCAAAATAAAGTTTCTTTTGTAAAAACTGGAAACACTAATAATGTAACAGTGTTTTTTTATGATTTAACATGGTGAACTATCATTCTGTTAAATTAAATGCAAGAAGGGACAAACTTATTCAGAGAAAATAAATATTTCTTCTGTTCCGCCTGGTAACTTAACACCTATCTTGCCCCCCAAGGTCTTGGAAACACTGAATATAAAAGAATACTTCTTTCCCGCTATCTGCAAAAAAGCAGGGAAACAAAGATTAACATTTATGTGAACTTGAGATGCTTTGGTTTTCAGATAGCCAAATTAAAATGGCTATGCTGCCTATCTACTGCACACAAAACTAGTGGTTCTTCTTCATTGTCCTACTGAAAGTCTTTTCCTGTGCCTGGCTTAAATTTGGGGTTTCTTCACAAGTGACAACCTCTAGTCAATGGTTAACCTTGCTTTCCCAATGAAAAGCAACTGCTCCCTGACTTTACTCTTTTCTTGGAACATGCCCATAGTGGATGAAATATATGAACTTCTGTCAATGTGACAGCTGCTCTGTGCATTACTTAAATGTTAAAATAGAGAGATTTAAAAAAAAATATTTTTTTTTCCTCCTCAGGTGTGTCAGGTCCCCCCTGCAAGGAATTTGACTCTGCTCTCCTAAGCATGGACCTGAGGTAGCTCTAAGCCCTTCTCCTGGCACCTGTCCCCTCTGGCTCTCCCAACAGCAGGGCAGTCCTGGGGCTGCAGGGAGCGATTTCAGTGGTATAAATAGGAGATATGCCGTGGCCTTGTGGATCTTCACGTGCACCAGGGCTGAGATCTACAGCTTACGAGTGGGAAAGGTCAGTTATGTCAGCTATGATGGCAACAAACAGCTTCACTAGCGAGCATGGGCATATTCACCTTTCACTGCTCACAGGCAGCGGATGCCTCCTGAGCCAGAGCAGAGCAGCAGGTCCAGAGCACTGGGAAAACTTTGGGAATGGTCCCACCTCAGCCTGGGGCTCCCGCTCCTTCCCCTGCCTGTCAGGATGATGCCATTCACAGCAAGGGTGGTGGATAACATGGGTATTTTGGAACTCGTCTCTTCCAAGGCCATGGAAAAGATTTATTACTTATAGGCAGAGGGATAAAAACACAAAGTACGTACATGGGGGCCCGTGGGGGGAGGGCCGGTGACTGCCAAGCAGTAATTTCAGTCTGAAGTTCCAATGACTTAAATAGCCACTTGAGCTCTGCTCTTGCAGTTTATGATGTCAATAGAACCCCTAAATGAAATTACAGCCTTCTGATACGCAGCAGGGTAGCTTTTCTTCACCGTGTAATATACACGGCCAGGAGAAATTGCACTATATGTGGAGTTTCACTAAAGCAGAGTTTATCATAAGAATGTTCCTGCTAAAATATGATTAGGCTTCTTGTTTGCTGGATAACACATCTAATGAATCAGGGGGGTGTGTGACAGCCATGTTTTGTGAACGCAGACATATACCCTGAGGTGAACTGGGCACTCCACTCCCTCAAAGCACCAGCTATTTCATTTCCACCATAATTTGCACCTGCTTTGTTTTGCCAGCAGCACAGACCCATGCTAGCTCTGGAACTTGCCTCAGTTCCAGGAACTTGAAGCATGTACAGAGGGAAAAAAAAAAAAAAAAAAGGCAGCAATGGGGGGATTTACTGGTTGGGTTTTTTTTAAGCATGCCTGAGCCTGGCTAAATCTTACCAAATTTTCCTTTCCAGTTGTCCTGTGAGGGAAGGAAAAAACAGTTCCATTTTACAGGTGGGTGAGACAAAGATAGAGGTAGAGGTAAAGATGACACAGAGATGGATCTGGGATACATATTCAGGTGTCCTAAAACCTATTTCTTTTCCCTCCATTCTTACTACATTATTCATCCAACACCCTTCCCAGCCCAGGACAGGAAGAAAAACCTTAGTTGCACAATTTATGCACCTTGCTATTTCTTTATCCTTTAGCTGAGTACACGACTTAATTGTTAAAATGTTCCATGTCACAACACAACTCTGCAGCTGATAATTGGCGACCTGTGGTTAGTGGCTGCTTTACCTCAGTAACTTGCAAATCCCTTCTACTTTCATAACTTTCCCTATCGTATAACTTAATAAAAAAAAAAATAGATCAAGTTTCACTTTATTTTCTGATGTAAAGAAAGGGACTGTAGTGCTGTTTCAATGTTGTGACCATGGAAAACAAGCTAGGAAAAGCTTTTGGAAAAGACAGGATTAGCATATAAAATGAGAGGAAAAATCCCCAGAATACCTTAAAACAAGCAATGTGCTCAAAACATGGCAGTTGATTTTAAGTATTTTTCTTGCAAAAAAAGTCTCTGGATATAGCTTAAGTTCTTGTACTTCTGAAGTGTCCCAGTACCTATGAATCTGTGTACCTGTATCACTATATCCTTTGCTTTGTTCTTGTCTAATGCAGTTTGGAGGCACAAAACGAGAACCAAATCACATCAAACCAAATTGTTATTCAGAAAACAGAGGTTCTGATTCTACTACATAAATATATCTATCCTCTTCTCCAAAAGTATAAACTGGTGGTTTCAACATGACTGAAAGACGACTATTTTCTCTTTGCTTCTATCAAGCAACAGATGATACCTTCCCTACTTTATCTATGGTTAAAAGAGGGACGTTTAATTCATCAGTGCATGGAAAGCACTTTGAGATTACTAGTTGGAAGGGATGCTGTAACTAAAATGGTTACTGCTAGAAGCAAACTGTATCTATAAAAGAATGACCACATACATTCACTTCCATTTTTAAAGCAACTTTGGTAAACTATTAGACAACAGACAATGCTACTACTGAGACAATTTATAATCTTAACATCCCAGTGTTTAAATAGACAGTTAAAAAATTATTTGAAATTGCAGATTTGCACAAATTATTTTAGACCACAGACAAACCATTATAACCTTGGACTACAGTCAATAAGCATCTTATACCATAAGAAAGACTGATGAATTTTTGCACATTGCAGTACATAAATATCACAGACAATTGCAGAATTAACCAATTTAAACATCAAGAGGTTTAGAGCAACACAGAGACTCTTAAAAAAAAAAAAAGATATTAAATATTGTTTTGCCTTCCTGGTGAAAACTGCCAGAGTGACAGTCCTTGACTTCAATATATCCAGCAAAGAAGTGTTACATAGGCAGAGGTCTGAAGTTTCAGACATTTAGCACTGTGCTTTGAGAACTTTCCATTTCAGAAGTACTTACGTCTTTCAGACTTACACTGCCTGGAGGGAGAAAGTAAATCAGAGATAAGCTTCAAAGATCAGACCCAAAAGTGTGTGTGGGCGTTCAGTATAGCCCATTTAGAAAGAAGAAAAAAATCCATTATGTTTCTATCTGTGATGTGAACTGCCAGAAAGTTTGTGATGTTCTGATCTGTGGGCTGCTTTGAGTACACTGCAGAAAGGTGATGCAACAGCCGAGTCGGGATCTTAACATCAATTTAGTCGAAAGCTCGGACCATTCGGATTGGGGCTTTGATGTACCTAAAGGTTATTTCTTTGTGTATGTAAGACTCTTTACTGCGGGGATCAGCCAACTTAATTCTGGGTTTTGTTAAGAACTGGTGATTTAGTTTAGGTTCAGAGAGAGGTGCAGCACCAGGGAGTGCAGAGAAAGAGCTAACCCTCGCTGATCAGTGCTGAAAAAGGTCTGCGGTCAACTTACAGTTTTGTATATGAAAAGAANAAAAAAAAAAAAAAAAAAGGCAGCAATGGGGGGATTTACTGGTTGGGTTTTTTTTAAGCATGCCTGAGCCTGGCTAAATCTTACCAAATTTTCCTTTCCAGTTGTCCTGTGAGGGAAGGAAAAAACAGTTCCATTTTACAGGTGGGTGAGACAAAGATAGAGGTAGAGGTAAAGATGACACAGAGATGGATCTGGGATACATATTCAGGTGTCCTAAAACCTATTTCTTTTCCCTCCATTCTTACTACATTATTCATCCAACACCCTTCCCAGCCCAGGACAGGAAGAAAAACCTTAGTTGCACAATTTATGCACCTTGCTATTTCTTTATCCTTTAGCTGAGTACACGACTTAATTGTTAAAATGTTCCATGTCACAACACAACTCTGCAGCTGATAATTGGCGACCTGTGGTTAGTGGCTGCTTTACCTCAGTAACTTGCAAATCCCTTCTACTTTCATAACTTTCCCTATCGTATAACTTAATAAAAAAAAAAATAGATCAAGTTTCACTTTATTTTCTGATGTAAAGAAAGGGACTGTAGTGCTGTTTCAATGTTGTGACCATGGAAAACAAGCTAGGAAAAGCTTTTGGAAAAGACAGGATTAGCATATAAAATGAGAGGAAAAATCCCCAGAATACCTTAAAACAAGCAATGTGCTCAAAACATGGCAGTTGATTTTAAGTATTTTTCTTGCAAAAAAAGTCTCTGGATATAGCTTAAGTTCTTGTACTTCTGAAGTGTCCCAGTACCTATGAATCTGTGTACCTGTATCACTATATCCTTTGCTTTGTTCTTGTCTAATGCAGTTTGGAGGCACAAAACGAGAACCAAATCACATCAAACCAAATTGTTATTCAGAAAACAGAGGTTCTGATTCTACTACATAAATATATCTATCCTCTTCTCCAAAAGTATAAACTGGTGGTTTCAACATGACTGAAAGACGACTATTTTCTCTTTGCTTCTATCAAGCAACAGATGATACCTTCCCTACTTTATCTATGGTTAAAAGAGGGACGTTTAATTCATCAGTGCATGGAAAGCACTTTGAGATTACTAGTTGGAAGGGATGCTGTAACTAAAATGGTTACTGCTAGAAGCAAACTGTATCTATAAAAGAATGACCACATACATTCACTTCCATTTTTAAAGCAACTTTGGTAAACTATTAGACAACAGACAATGCTACTACTGAGACAATTTATAATCTTAACATCCCAGTGTTTAAATAGACAGTTAAAAAATTATTTGAAATTGCAGATTTGCACAAATTATTTTAGACCACAGACAAACCATTATAACCTTGGACTACAGTCAATAAGCATCTTATACCATAAGAAAGACTGATGAATTTTTGCACATTGCAGTACATAAATATCACAGACAATTGCAGAATTAACCAATTTAAACATCAAGAGGTTTAGAGCAACACAGAGACTCTTAAAAAAAAAAAAAGATATTAAATATTGTTTTGCCTTCCTGGTGAAAACTGCCAGAGTGACAGTCCTTGACTTCAATATATCCAGCAAAGAAGTGTTACATAGGCAGAGGTCTGAAGTTTCAGACATTTAGCACTGTGCTTTGAGAACTTTCCATTTCAGAAGTACTTACGTCTTTCAGACTTACACTGCCTGGAGGGAGAAAGTAAATCAGAGATAAGCTTCAAAGATCAGACCCAAAAGTGTGTGTGGGCGTTCAGTATAGCCCATTTAGAAAGAAGAAAAAAATCCATTATGTTTCTATCTGTGATGTGAACTGCCAGAAAGTTTGTGATGTTCTGATCTGTGGGCTGCTTTGAGTACACTGCAGAAAGGTGATGCAACAGCCGAGTCGGGATCTTAACATCAATTTAGTCGAAAGCTCGGACCATTCGGATTGGGGCTTTGATGTACCTAAAGGTTATTTCTTTGTGTATGTAAGACTCTTTACTGCGGGGATCAGCCAACTTAATTCTGGGTTTTGTTAAGAACTGGTGATTTAGTTTAGGTTCAGAGAGAGGTGCAGCACCAGGGAGTGCAGAGAAAGAGCTAACCCTCGCTGATCAGTGCTGAAAAAGGTCTGCGGTCAACTTACAGTTTTGTATATGAAAAGAAGAGGAGTTCACGGTTCTTTATGGTTCTAACGCAAAACCAGATGAAACTTGGAGGTTTTGTCTATCTTCTGTTTGAAGTTTGCAGGCTTAGTCAAACTTCAGGCTGAAACTGAAGCAGGGGGGAGGGACTGAGAAACCCACATGGATCGAAACCAATGAAAATATTTGCAAAAATCGCCAAGCAGTAAAACCACCAAATCTTGCATGACTTTACTTATTGGTTATAAGAAATAGCAAGTAGTTTAATTTGAACTGGATGTGATTTGATACTGAGCTCTGTTCTGAAGTCAATATCAAAACCTCTGGTAACTTCAGTGACAGATCATTCAGGATCAGCCTTTGTGCACTGTCCTCACAACTTACACCGGGCGTGAAACCAGGGAAAATGTGACTAGACTTCTCTTTGTGTCAAAGCTGATCAGCAGCAGTTGGAGAGGGGGTCTTTCCTAAGGAGTCAGAGAGACATGACAGTTGATACACCTGCTGAATGAATCCAGCTCAAAGCAAGACACGGGAGAGAAGAATGCTTCCTAGTAAATACTCCATGTGAGATAACACTGGTGTCATTAAACAACTTGTGCTTTTGCTAGGGAAATGCTTCAAAGAACAGGATAATACCTCATAATACAAATATTTTGACTGCTACCCTGTATTTCTTACATGACTACTTTGTTAAGAGTAGAAAATGTTAGTCAAGAAACGGATCATTTTTTCAAGTCAGATAATATGGGAGATGGTGAAGAATGAACATAACAGCCCCCACACTGCCCTGGCATTCTTTAGCACTACAGCAGTAAAAGATTATCAGAAGTGATACATTCAGTAGGTCAGGAGAGTGCTCAGGGTCTCCTTCTGCAGTCTGGACAGGGAACTAGAGATGCACATCCTACTCCTTTTTCTTTCACTGTCTTTCCCGTGCAGTCCTGAGCAAATCACTGCAGCTCTCTATGCCTCGGATTCCCTATCCAACAGCTGGAAATAACTGCCTAAGTACCCTGATGTTTGCTGAAATGCCTAATTCCTTGGCATTGAAGATTTTCTCTATGAAGTTCTCCAAAGTACATTTTTTTCCCCATGATTGCCAGTTCCCCATACAGACACAAACAGAACTGAAAGAAGAGAGTTAAAAGAAAAAAAAAAGGGGTGTAAATATTAAAAATCCAACCCTTTCCCTCCTCCTCAAATGGTCCATTAGCCTGTAAACCAACTAGTTCTTCCTATTCCCAGAGGTGGCTTCCACAAAAGCATTTTCTTTTACTATGCATCCGCTGTAGAATTTCTTTTCCGCTTGGCTGGGCAATCAGGTATTCAGAGCATAATGTAAACGGTCGGAATACAGAGGCACGAAAACTTGCCAGACAGAAACTCCAAGCGAAGGATTAACATCCCCCCCCCAACAACCACTCCCCCTCTCGCCCCCAGGCCCGTCTCCACCGGCCCTCTTGTCCCCCCTTCTCCCCCCTCCCTTTCCCGCCGCTGGGAGCCGGGCGCGGCTGCCCAGCCTGACCCCCACTGGCGGCAGCGGGGAGGCCGGGCCGGGCGCAGCCCCTGCTCGGGACACGCCGAGCTGCCTGCCCTCCGCTCCTCTGCGCTCCTTGCTGATGGCTGATTTTGTTTCGCTTAAAAAAAAAAAAATAACAAAAAAAAGCAAAAAAAAAAAAGTCTCCCCCCCCTCAGAAAAAAAAAGGCAAAACACAACAAAAAAAGCTTTATTTCCTGCTCCGGCGCGGCGGCCCCGAGAATAGAAGCCTTGACACATCAAATTCTGGGAGCTCACCACTCACCAGGGCTGTGGTTCCTGGTCCAAGCGGTGACGAAGGAGAATCACCTCACAGTCTCTGGAGAGTGGCAGGGCTTGGCTGCGAAGCGCGCCCTGCGCCGATGGGCTTTTTGAGTTCGCTCTGTTCCAGAGCGAGTGCCGAGGCAGAGAAATTAGGGAGGGGAGAGGTGGGAAGGAAAATCACTGGAGCCTCTTACGATCAAACTTCCACTAAGCAAGAGGAAACGTCTTATAAATAAACAACAGCAAGAGAAACAAAAAAATCCATCCCGTCCTGCCAGAGGAATGTACATTATTGTCTCTCGACGGAAAACTTTACACCACACCAGAAAGCAAGAAAGCGGCCATGTCTCCTGAAGCTACCCTCCCTTACTGGGGGGGGAGGAGGAGGAGGAGGAAAAGGAGGAGGAGGGCAACGCGAACTTAAAAAAAAATAATTGTCAAGTTCATGCGATTTCCCAGTAGACAAACACAACTGTGCAAATTCAACAGATGTGACTATTTAAATTTCTTTAGATCTGACCATCGCTCTGCCATTAGGACAAACTTGGGGAGGAAGCTCAAGGAAAAGGAAAGGAGTAGAAGGTCACANTATTTCCTGCTCCGGCGCGGCGGCCCCGAGAATAGAAGCCTTGACACATCAAATTCTGGGAGCTCACCACTCACCAGGGCTGTGGTTCCTGGTCCAAGCGGTGACGAAGGAGAATCACCTCACAGTCTCTG
Organism: Ceyx cyanopectus; assembly: GCA_013401355.1. Lineage (NCBI taxonomy): Eukaryota > Metazoa > Chordata > Aves > Coraciiformes > Alcedinidae > Ceyx > Ceyx cyanopectus. The sequence goes on along the minus strand of VYZU01062454.1, from coordinate 11,781 downwards.
GAGAGTGGCAGGGCTTGGCTGCGAAGCGCGCCCTGCGCCGATGGGCTTTTTGAGTTCGCTCTGTTCCAGAGCGAGTGCCGAGGCAGAGAAATTAGGGAGGGGAGAGGTGGGAAGGAAAATCACTGGAGCCTCTTACGATCAAACTTCCACTAAGCAAGAGGAAACGTCTTATAAATAAACAACAGCAAGAGAAACAAAAAAATCCATCCCGTCCTGCCAGAGGAATGTACATTATTGTCTCTCGACGGAAAACTTTACACCACACCAGAAAGCAAGAAAGCGGCCATGTCTCCTGAAGCTACCCTCCCTTACTGGGGGGGGAGGAGGAGGAGGAGGAAAAGGAGGAGGAGGGCAACGCGAACTTAAAAAAAAATAATTGTCAAGTTCATGCGATTTCCCAGTAGACAAACACAACTGTGCAAATTCAACAGATGTGACTATTTAAATTTCTTTAGATCTGACCATCGCTCTGCCATTAGGACAAACTTGGGGAGGAAGCTCAAGGAAAAGGAAAGGAGTAGAAGGTCACAGTATATATATATATTTATATTATATATATACACAGTATATATATGTAGAGATATGTATGCATATATATGTATATTTATGCATAGCATGAACATTTTAAGCATTTTATGATGCTTATTTATAAAAATATTTTTCTATATGTTTAAAAAAAATTGAGGCAACATGAACTTCTCTCATACCTCCTTGATAACTTCTGAAATTTATGGGCCGGAGTTCCAACTACTTTGTTCTCATCTCACAAGACTGCAAGTGTAGTCTGCTTAAAGCTAACAAGTGATCACACTGCAGCTCACAAGTGACACGAGTTTGGTGATTTCAGTACAGTCCCTAGCTTTGCAAAAAACTATTGCATGATTTGGCACGATGCACGGCAAATAGCAGCTTCTTTATGAGGAACTACAGATGGCAATTGAAAGAGTAATTCAAATAATTTATCAAGCACATTTGGAGACCTAGAATGGGGGATGGCCCGAGTCTACAAGAAATCAGTATGCTACAAGTCATTATTAGGGAGCTTATTAAACCTGCCTTGCATGTACAGCATTAAAAGATCACAGATTGCTGAGGAGAAGCGAGGTGCTTGGCAATGATGTGTTTTGGGTCATGACTAAGAAAAGCAGAGTACAGCAAGTGAGGACCTACTTCAGAGGAGAAGAGAGGCAAAAGATCACTAACTAAGTGAAAATGTCCTGTCAGTCTCATTCTGTACTTCATTTCTAGGTGACTCTTCCATTTGAGTCAAAGCTGCAATGCTGAATGTGTACAGTGCCCACCCCAAAATTTAGCTTCCCAAATTTCAAAAAAATTGTCAATCTGTCAAATACCTGAGGACTACCATACACGCAAGACACAAACGAAAACATGTTTTTTAAACTAATTAGTTTTATATCTGTGTGTTCCTGCTGGCAAAGCAATGCTGTCATAGACTCGTTAGCAACAATCAGTCTATGATGCAGGTGGATATGACAGACATAGGCTTAAGTATGGCTGAAAAGAGAGCCTTTAATGCAAAATGTATAGTAAATCACAGATCATTCAGGCTCAGACCTTTTGTGGAAGCCAATGTTAAAAGTACTTCTATATCTACAATACCAATGTGATCTTAATAAAGAAGTATTTTCAAGAGACAGCTTAAGACAGAGAAGAAATGACATCACTGCTACACCACCAGGGGAGCTGCAGGAAGGAGGAGGGTCTACTCGATTTTATCAGACTCATCGAAGCTGTAATATGGTAAATTGTAAATCTGACCATAATGCTCATACATGCTTGTACCAGAGAGGTCCTAAGCAACAGAGGTTGGGCAACAGAGCAACTCTTGGCTGACCTGACCTCACTAAGAACTGCTTTGCTCATTGACAGATCAGCTCATTATTCACCTCTCACTACTTGGATATTTACTAGCATTGCCAGAAATACTTAAGAAGACTGAGACAAATTTGAACTATTTCAAGTGAAATCTTACTACTGAGAGGTGTCCAAAGAACCAGGTGCTCAGAGAGAGCAGAGTGGCTCACAAAGGATAATGCAATGGAATTTGAGAAAATAAAACCTGCCCGTGCTTAGGAAAACCTTCATTTCTAAGCAGGCATCACACACAATTAGCAGGAGGTTTGACTGACCTAAGGTTCCCAATACCTTAGCTGCCTTTAGGGGATTTACATAGATGGGCAGTATATATGCTTAATAAGTCATTTACTAAACAGGCCAGATATCAATAGCAGACATCAAATTAAGCACTCAGGCATTCTTATTACATAGTATCATTAAGCATTAAGGATGGCTGCACTACCAAACCAGGGAGCAGAGAACCAAATAAAATCTTCCATCTAAAAAAAACCCAAACCCTATGAAGTTTCAAAAAAATAGACTAAACAAAAAACCACATGCAGCAAACTGATCACACAATTTTGATCAAAATCCCAGCAAATTCCAACTGTCTGTCTGTCAGGGCAGACTATTTCCATTACAGATTTCAGGAGACTGAATTGTTGTTTCACTACTGTTAACAGTGGCCGCAGCCTCAGAACTGCAAAATAATAAGAGCCAGGAGGACAATCATTTTCCTCCGATTTTTTATTTTGACATTTCCCATTTGTGCCCTTTCTGAAAGTTTTAATTTGGTAAAGGCACTTTTCAGGCTGTCTTTTAACAGGTCACTAATAGCTTGGGATGCAAGAGCTCATATTTCATTTTTTGCTGCTGCCACCACTAAATATTTCATTTACCTTGAATACAGCAGACAACTCTGGAAGGTTTTGGTTTTGTTTTTTGTAGTAGTTTTGTTTGGGTTTTGTTGTTTTTCTTTGTTTCTTTTTCCATAATACTGCTTACAGACTAGTTTTTGTCACTCATTATTTCTGTTATGCTAGTTTGACCCTACCTGTTAAAGTAATAAAGACAGTAATCTACAGGAATATTTTTATGGTTTACATAGCTTGGTGAAGCAACTGTATTGATGTTCCTTCTTCTTGGGACCTATATTCAAGTAACTGGAAGCCTCAGAGATGGTACTTAATTAAAACACATTATTTATATAATACTTTGTAATATTTGTAACAATGCTGCATGCACAAATATAAGTGGATACATCTGTATCCACACATATATGTATATAAATAAAATCAGAGTTTTATTTTTACCTCCTGACTTGGCTGTTAGCCCTTGAACTATGACTGAATGCATCTTGCTGCACTTCTACATACGCACACATGAAAAATATAAAACTGAACGGAATCCTTTCAAAAACAGCAGTATGACCTGAGGGTTTCTCTGCCTACCTTGCATCAGTTTAGAGAGAAGTCTCAGAGAGGGTGATGCACTGCCCCATCGCAGCGAAGGAAAGGGGAAGAAACCCAGCAGGAGCAGGAGAGCACTTGGAGACCCTGACTTTTCTCTCCTCCCTGCCATGCATCCCTCCACACAGCTAGACTCTGTGCTTAGAATAAGGCCACACTGCAACCAGACCTCAGGAGCAGCTGCAGATAAGAACAAGGAGGTTAATTCTGCTTTTTGTTCCATTAACAATTCTGCTCCACCTTTGTGATACCCTTGAGGAGGAAAGATAGCAAGACGCAGGTAGGAGAGCCAGGCACGTGCAGCAGGCCAGGCAGCAATACAAGGGGACTCGCACCATGACAGGGCTGCCTCTGGATCCTGGGCTTCCCAGGATTTGGGCACTAGTTTCCTTTGCCCCTGCCAGTCCTGCTCTCAGCAATGAACACTTGCCCTGCTTTCTGCAGGTTTCCCCTCTGTTAAATGTTCCTCTGTATAGGAGGAGATACACAGCCTTTGCAAGTGGGAGCAAACAGATGAGATAAGCAGAGAGAGATGAGATAAACCTCGTGGAAAAGTCTTCTCCAGATGTAGTGTCTCTATAAATAATTTCTCCTAGTGTCCTCCAGATGCAAACACAGAGTTGAGATTTTTGTTTTCTTGTTTAGTACAAAGCAATTAAAATGTAACAACCTCTCAAAACCTTCCTTTATTAAAAAAAATAGGTCATGGATGCAGAAGCAGCCAGTCATGGTTTGGAGTGGGCAAGCAAACAATTTTCATTCGATTGTGCCCTTGTTTTTGTAACTAGCTTTTCGGCTGTGACCTGCTGTAGTTACCCTGTCTGCTGCGCTAACCAGCAACATGCCTTTTTAATCTGCCTTCCTGGGGTCTGCATTTGATTACAGCATTCATGTTCTATTTAGATTCTTTTGAATCATGCCCTGTGGTGCTAGCACGAAAGGTGTTATTTATAAAATGAAATTCTGTTGTATTGCAGCTTGGATTCAAAGAGGACAAGTAATATTAAATACTTACTTTATTTAATAATATCTTGGATTTATTAACTCAATTTCATTACAAGATTAGAGACGGTAACCTGGAGGGGGTTATTAACTAATAAACAGGCTTCAGGCGATTTCATCCCATATAAAATAAAAATACATATATATGCATTTAAATTACTTCTCTTTGAGGGCCCAGATACACACCTCTAGCTCAAAAGAAAGGCCTTCTTGATAAACAGCATTGTAGAGAGCACTTGGCTGGAGCATGCTAAGCTCACGGTGACTTTGGGACACCAGGCATCCACACACAACAGCTACCCCAAGTGACCAATCCTATTCAGTTTAGAATCATAGAATGTCTTAGGCTGAAAAGGACCTCCAGAGGTCATCCATTACAATCCCCTACATATGTAGGTTCATCTTCACCTAGGTCAGGTTGCCTTATCGTCTGACCTTGAATGACTCCAGGGATGGGGACTCCACCACCTCCCTGGACAGCCCATTCCAGTGATCTCTCACCTTCACATTAAAGAACTTTTTTCTAATATCCAACCTAAATAAATCTATCCTTTAAACAAATAGATAAATCTATTTAAAATCTATCTAAAAAGATAAATCTATCCTTTCCTAGCTGAAACCCATTACTCCTTGTCCTATCATTACAAATCCTTTTGAAAAGAACCTTCCTGTAACCCCATTCAGTTGGTGTCATTCCACGTGGGATGAAGTCTAGCACTCAGCTTTGGCAGAACTGATGCAGGCTGCAGTCACTTCAAACCACTGTGGGAAGCACACCAGAAACTATGAAACTCTGCCAACCCATCTGACCCTCCTTTACTAACCCAGCACCACAAGGCTCACATTTGTGAGCTGTCCCACAGCTCTTACTCTCCCAGCATCAGTCCTGAACACTGCAGGACATCCCATACAAGATGCATCTCAAGAGTTTGGTGAAGACTGTAGGTAACATGCCATTTCTCCCCAGAACAAGCTCCCAAACTATGGAAGGGCTTCTCTTTCCAGAAAGAGGACACAGAAAGCTCCTGACTTTGTACATACTATGATGTGACTTTGTATTCTGATACTTAGCTCTACATGGTCACTTAAAGACGACATTTTAAACCAGTGAATAGTCTTTTCAGTTGGACGCCACACAACCAGCAGTTGAATTTAACTGCAGTCTCTTCCCATAGCACGGTGAAGCACATTTGCTAGCATCCCAGCCTAGAGATTAAGCTAAAGTTAGAAAATTCACAGAAGCTCCATAAGAGTACAAGAATATTGAGATGCATTTTTTTTTTTACCATTTCCTAAATAAAACTAATAAATGCTAATATGCTTAAACCCCTATTCTCTGCAACATTCCACGACAAGACATAGCTTATGTGACTTTGAACCTGTCAGGTCCACAATGAAGCCTGAGCCTTGACATGGGAAAATAGCACGGTATCAATGTCACTGATACTACAGGCTGGGAATTCCCACTTGGAGGTGCATGGCTGCTAAAAGCTTTCACCCCACATCTGTTGCACAGTTAGCTGTGAGTCACCTGCAGTCAGCTTCATTAGACCTGAGGTGTCACTCAAATAAGACAAGCTGTTGCTAGAACAAGAGAAATAAGATTTTAAGCATTTAATTTGATATATTAAAAGGAAAGTGTCACGATATGTTAAATGGATATTCAAATACTTTAGGTCTCAGTTTTCACCTACTTACAGATTGCATGCCTTTGCTTAAAGCTGAATGGTAGGCAGAGGCCAAAAATAAAGGGCGGATTATTTTTTTCTCTCATGTGGTGGTGTTCATTGCAATGACTCAGTGAAATGCAAAAGCCAGTGCATGAAGATAATGAAAAAACAGAAATACTTAAGGAATTAAATCTGTCCAGAAAGAAGACTTGAGTTCAGAGTCATCTCTAAAATTCAGGAGAGAACACCTACTTCATAGTGGTGCGTGGATATTGCTAAAAGAAACTGAGGTTAAGTAACAGAATTGTATAGAGAAGAGGTTAATTTGGGTCAAAAATAAAGGGAGATTGAGAAACAGATTTATGGTGAAACTTTCAAAGGGAGATGTAATAATTGCACCCACAAAAGGCATGTGCATCATTGCTACAAACAAAAACACATGCTTGGACTCTCTACAGGCAATCTGGCATCTGTCTTCTATTCCCTCCCTCTTCCTGACCCTGAGACCTCTCCCTCTGGAATTTTGTTCTGTGAATATTCCATAATGCTCCACTCTGCTCCTAGTTTCATGAAAAGACAGTGAAAACGCATTAGTTAATAAGGGGAAGTTCACAGCATTACTGTCAATCAATGATTGGTTTCCATGAGAATGGAGACAGATCTCAACTGAGAAAAGTAGTGAGGATCAGGCACAAGTGATACTGAGTCTACGTATGTATACACACTGCATTGAAACTACTGAACTAACTTGTTAGGCATTTGATTTATTACCAGGCTCTCAAGGGTACCTACAAAACAAGCCAAGTTTAGACAACATTCATTTGAGTCATTTCGAAGGGAGGCAGATAGAAAATACATTATTTCCCATGTCAGAAATACTGCAATTTATTCTCATTCTATTTTTTCCTTCTTTATATACGTTTAAAATAATAATAAAAAACACTTTTTTCCCTAGCTTTTTAAAACAAATAAACAAAAGATAAATACTGTAAAATGCAGATCCATTTCTAAATTTCAAATGCCTTTAACATATAATGCAATTGGGTCAAGAGCTTTATAAAGAAGTGCCATGAAAACAAGGTAGCTTCATAACTTTAATAGAAAGAAGGATCCGGCTTTAAAATATACTCAAAATTTAAGATTATTCAGATAAAAGCTCTTTGCTTTACTTCACATAAAATTCATGGAGAATGAGCTCACAGGCAATGGGAAAGAAGCTGCAGCAAACCCCAAACTAGTTGACAGACACAGTGAAAAAATTTAATTCTTTACAGTTGTTTTGCTGTGACTGATTTCTAGAAGAACAAACTAGTTCTGCAGGGACAGACTGAACAGTGGATGGAAAAACAGGAAGAGACCTGGGGGAGAGAACATCACTGGGTGAAGCCTGCCCAAGCTAGAAATCACTTGGCCTCTCAAAGACTCACTAAGACACAAGAAGGACAAATGAAATGCCATTTCTATGCTTTCCACTTTCCACTCTCCTCAACCAAGTATCTCTTTGAACATATCTCCCTAATGAAAAAATCATCTTCTTTTCCTGAATGAAAATTCAGAAAGTTTCTTGGACAGACCTGTTTCTGAGGCAAACAAGAATCACAGCATGGTGGTATGTTCTCTTTTTGCGATGTGAGGTCAACCTTTGAAGCCCACTCAAGTTTCACTTTACTATATTGTAAAAGCTCTTTAATTAACCAGTTACTAATACAAAATTAACACTTGGTTTCCATACTGAGATTCAGGTGCACACTGTAGGAAGCTGAAGGACCTGTTTCCAACACAGTTGTAATAGTTTTTTTTCAGTATTCAGTGAAACCACAGTTTAAAATTTTTATTCTAGCATGTTTCACCCAACTCTCCATGGAGGGACCAAGGCCCATTACAGCTACGTTACATAGTAGAACAAGCCAGTCTGAGCCTAGGAAAAGGCTTCATCCTCTCTGTACCTCAGTTTCCCCAGGTGTCAGGCTAGAAGAGGTTTTGTTTTTTTCACTGAATAGTGAATAGATGCCTTGGGAATTACCTACTTAACATCCAGATAACAGAAAAGGCTCAGAATGGCAAGGCACCACTGGCTGAGTAGGCTTGCTGCAGTAACATAACTGTTGACAGTAGGCAGCAGGTAGCACAGATCTCATGAAAGAGCCGTCATGTCGATTTTAAGTTATGTTCATTTTTGTGCCTGTTCCATAGGCCCCTAGAGATTAAATACAGCTGAGTGCTATTATACAGTTAGCTCCAGTGAATGAAAAAATACCCTCTTTTAGCAGTTTTATTCCTTTATCAATTACTACTTTAAGAGACTTGTACTGTATTATTTTATATTGTCCAGTTATAAAAATAATTTATTCCCTAAAGAGTTTTATTCCTTTAACATTTCAAATTTTGTTCAATGTTTATCATGTGACCATTTTTGACAGACAGTGAAAGGAATACTTTTATTAAAGGAGCTAACAGAACTCCTTTTCTTAGGTTCATTTTGACTGTGTTTTAAATATAAGAGCTCAGTAGAATTTCTAGCAACANTTTCCGAGGGGGGGGGGGGGGGGGGAAGATTAAAAAAAACCAAACAGATCCTGTCTAGATTCCTCGTAAAGCACCAGACATTCCTATTGAAACCAAACCCACCTTCCTCCCTTCTTCTAGGTACATCTTAAGCTTGGTCCTAGCAAGGGCTATACAGAATAAAAGTTAGTTCCTTAGAGACTAGAAGCCCAGTACAAGAGCCACTGGGATGAAAACCCAGGGAATGAGCACAGAACCACTATACAGGCAGCAGAAAAGTATGCTCAAACACTATTCAGTGACTGACATTATCAGGTAGCTCTGTAACTTGGTTCTCTCTGGAATTAGCTCAAACTACAATGAAAACAGCTGTGGTGATGAGGTAGATGTCCAGCTGGATTGAAAGGGAAAACTTATGCTGCATTTGAGGACATGGTACCATGGATGCNTCTACGTATGTATACACACTGCATTGAAACTACTGAACTAACTTGTTAGGCATTTGATTTATTACCAGGCTCTCAAGGGTACCTACAAAACAAGCCAAGTTTAGACAACATTCATTTGAGTCATTTCGAAGGGAGGCAGATAGAAAATACATTATTTCCCATGTCAGAAATACTGCAATTTATTCTCATTCTATTTTTTCCTTCTTTATATACGTTTAAAATAATAATAAAAAACACTTTTTTCCCTAGCTTTTTAAAACAAATAAACAAAAGATAAATACTGTAAAATGCAGATCCATTTCTAAATTTCAAATGCCTTTAACATATAATGCAATTGGGTCAAGAGCTTTATAAAGAAGTGCAATTATTGTTCAAGTAGCATATGTGTCAGATAAAACTAGGAGTCCTTTGAATAGATCCTTTGCAAAGGATCACTACCTGCTTTCTTTCTTTCTTTCTTTCTTTCTTTCTTTCTTTCTTTCTTTCTTTCTTTCTTTCTTTCT